>PVJN01038665.1:0-20193 GCA_004026805.1 Lasiurus borealis
CTTCATCTCGCAGTCTCTCAGCTCTGGCTTCTCAACTCTTCCCTGGCATTCAGGCTGAAAATTCTCCAGGAAGTAAACTGGAGGAAAGCTGAGGCTCACCTCACTTGCTTCTCATCTCTTAGGAATCACCGTCCTTTGTTGCCGGATATCCAGTGTTTGCAAATGATAGTTTCTTATATTCTGTCCATTGCTGGCTGTTTAAAGGAGGGTAAATTCAGTCTCTGTTATTTCATCTTGGCTAGAAGCAGAAGTTCACTTAATTGGATTTTGCTGAGAACATATGGTGCTTCAAAAGCTTAGGTTTACAGACACATTACTCTGTGACATGACTTAGAATTTGCTATAATCATTAAGCTATCCCTAAATGACTATCTATCACATTTACTTGGACTTATAGAAGTCAGGTGGTAGTAAAATGTTCAGTGTAAAAACCCTGACATTGCTCTTTCAAGTAAAAATAAAAAAAATCATACATTCATGAGATATTAAATCTCCTTGAAAACGTCCTTGCAATGCAGGGTATCATGTAAGGGAGAGCAATTTAAGGTTGAACAGCCTTTACTAAATTTCCCAAAAAAGCTCATTTACCTTTCTCATAAAAGTTGTCCATAAAAGCTGGCTGAGCCAAAAAGTACTAAAAGTGTGTTTACAGAAAAAAAAGAAAATGTCTTCCAAGAGTAGCCAAAAAAAAAAAAAAAAAAGGCTGCTTGTTACTTAACAAAAACGCGGATAGAGTTAAAAAAATTAAAGCCTTAGGAAACATAGGTATTGCCTCATGTCCAAATAACATGATGTTTGAAATAGTCATTGAAAATGTTTTGCACTGAGTCTTTTAGAGAATTGCAAACCAGATTTTTAAAAATCATAATTAGATGATAGAAAATTGGGGGTGAACTTCAAGAAGTCATGTTGAAGGCAAGAAATAAATTATATGCTTCTGTACCTTGCCTGTTATCTTGGCATAAATATTAGTAATTTCTTTTTCTCTCACTTTCAAATGTGTCCTGGTTAGAACAGTCAATGAAACCTAGTAGTCACCCTTCTAGGTTTCTCAGTCTCAGCAGAATGTGATTTCTAGAAGGCAGGGCTGAATCTGTATAATTCTCTTTTGTGCACTTATGTTCAGTGACAACAGAGAGACTGTGGTAACAGGGCTTCTGTGTTCTGGTCGCAGTGAGGTTCTTTCCTAGCTGGGGAACGGGTGGTGAATGTGACTAATCAGCATCCATTCCAACTTCCTTGTGGTGCGTGCCCCTGCAGAGGCTGGAACCATGTGCCCCACATGCTTACAGGTAAGATTTCAGGTGACATTTTAGTTAAGTCAAGGAGATGCACTCATGTGAGGTATGAAACTCAAAAAGTGGCAAATGTGGTTGGGGAAATGCGGAGGAGATGCGTTTTCGTTAGCAGCATCCGGGTTGACAATGACAGGGAAGTGTGGTGGCAGTAATGGCAGTTTGTTATCCTCAGAAGACATCTCCAGTGGCCAGGTCTGGGCGTCAGCAGATTCAGTGGCCAGGTCTGGGCGGCTGCTTGCTCATTCCCCCTCTCTGACTACTGCAGCAACAGCAGCTGCCCGGGTGGGCCCACCTACCGTATCCTTCTTGGAACTAGTCCTGGAGCCCAAGCCTAGAGGCCACTCCTCCAATCCGCCCATCAATTTAATGTGCACTTAATTATTTATATTAAATCCTTTCAAGCTTAAAATAGCTAGTGTGGTTTCAATTTCCTGGAACTGAACCTTGACATATATATGGTAAGTTATTTAACAAAACTGGGACTCTCATATATAGCCATGTAATAAGAGGGCTGGGCTATTGAGTGACCTGCAAGATCCCTCCTACCTCTAGAGTTCTGCTTCTGTGATTCTGCACTTAGGAGAGTTTGCCTAACATCTGTAATTTTCTCTCCTGCATTCCTCAGAAACTGCTTCCAAGCTGGACTCTAGCTTATATTGCCAGGTAGCTGTTTCAGCACCATCGCTATTAATATTCTCTTAGTATTCAGAAACGATACCAAAAGCCATTGGGTGTATATAAGGCAGGAATGAGAGATCACCTAGTCATTCAACACTTTTAAAGCATGTATTACGTGCCAGGTGCTTTTAAGTAATCCTATATAATAAATGCCTAATATGCAAATCGACCAAATGGCGGAACAACCAGTCACCATGTAGCACACTGACCACCAGGGGGCAGACGCTCGATGCAGGAGCTGCCCCAGCCCTTAGGCCCCAGCCAATCAAGTCACCCGACAGATTGGCCCTGATTCCCAGCCAGGCCTAGGGACTCTACTCATGAACAAATTTCATATAGTATTATATAAGTTCCTTAACTTATTAGCCCAGTGATCATCTCATAGCACACATAAATAACTAAAATTCTGCAGCACACCAAAAATATATCTTTTGACAACCTGACAAAAAAAAAGAAAAGGTATAATTTTGATTCACACCAGATGGCTATTGCTGTGTTAGCTGTTGTCATATTTTAATTCTACAATATAAGGGACAAGAGGTCAGTGCCTCTGACAAAGTACATATTTCATGGCTTAAAAATTCTTATGGCACACGAGTTAAAAAAAAAAAACTGACCTAGGCCATTTGTTTAGATAAAACATTCCTGGAAATAACTTTTATATCTTTCTTGCTTGCAATTTAATAGCTTTCAGTCCCACCTTGTAGAGAGCCCTCTCTATCCCTTTCTATTCCAGGATTCAGACAGGATAGCTTCTTCTATAGAGAAATTGGCCCCATCTACATAAGGATTTCTCTTTCCACCTCCCCAGACTACAGTCTACCTTTCTAGCCATTTTGCTTTCTTCAATAGAGTGAACTGTCACACATTCTCTTCACTGATAGTCCTTCACCTCTGCATTTCATTCCTCTCCACTCTTAGTTCTCCATATGTCTCTTTAGGTGGCCTTTTGTTGGGTCCTGTTTTCCTCATCAATTAGTTGAGAATTACCCAACGCCTTTTGTTTTTTTATACATATTGCTTTGGACAACTCATTGAGCTTAGAGTTTTAATACAGTTTTTAACCCTTAGATTATATCTCCTGATCTACAGAACATTTCTACCTTCTGTTCCAATATCATCTCATTATTATTATTCTCAAGTATTATCTTGCCTCCACATAATATATCCTTCAACAATCTTTTTGCAATTTTTCTCCAGCCAATCAAAACTCTGTAGTTATTTTTTACTTTGCTTTCCTTATCAGGCCATAGCCAAATTATGATAATTCTTGCTACATAATATTCTCAGGTATGCCTTTCTCTCTGCATTTCTGTATCCAACATCATATTTTGGGTTCTATACAATGAACTCTTTCTTCTCTCTCTCTATGCCCTGACTTCTACATTTATCATATGTTCAACCACTTAAATTATCTTCTTTAAATGTTATTCCAAGAGCATATGGTAGTATAAATTCCCTTTCTTCATTAAATCTAAACCTTTTGGCACTGACCAAACATTTCATTACCTAAAGTACATATCTGTTATTTTAGCTCACTTTTATTTTTCTCTAGAAGAATTAACCTAATTATTTTCATTACAGGCTACTCTGTAGAATAATTTTTACCATTTCACTATTTCATCAGCCTAGAATGTGATCTACCTAAACAAAATAATATCTCAAAAATAGATTTTTTGTTGTTGTTGAGGATATTTTTTCTATTGATTTTTTTGAGAGATTAGAAAGGAGGAGGATGGTAAGAGGGAGGGAGGGAGGGAAAGGAGAGAGAGAGAAGGAGAGAAAGAAAGAGATTGGGTGCCTCCTGGAGTGCCCCCAACCAGGCAAGGGGATGGAACCTGCAACTCAGGTATGTTTACACTTGACTGGGAATGGAACCTGAGACCCTTCCATGTGAGGGACCAATGTTTTAACAACTTAGCTACACTGGCCAAGAATCTTTAAAAAATTGATTAAACCCTTCCCTGTTCAAGGGTTATTTCAACTGACTCTAATCAATATGTTTAGCAGTCTCAGAGGATTTTCAACTAACATTTGTAAAAACAAAATTTCACAGGAAAAAAAAATGTTTTCAAGGGTAAATGCATGTGCTATATTTTTCCTCTTATTCGACAGACATCAGAATAAGTTCTTGGTAGAGCAAAGAATAGTTACAGATAATAAAATTCACCAGAGCATATAACTTCTTATAACAAGACTAAAACCTAGGTATGTACTACATATATTATCTATAACAATATAAGTATAATATGCTAATTAGATCAGATGCCCTTCTGAATGACCTTTTGGACAAAGCCACGGTGGCAGGGGGCTGAAGTAGAGGAAGCCACCTCAGTGGGCAGGGGCAGAGGCAGCTGCAGTGGCAGCAGTACATGAATTTTGTGCATCGAGCCTCTAGTTTGTAATAATATATTTGTAGTCACATGAGAAGCATATAAGTTATGAAAGTTAGAATATCTTTATCTTATTTGCTTTGGAATTCTTAGTTATATTGACTTCATAGAACTATAGACAGAGGGACATAAATTTCTTGAATGCAGAATACTTTTCTGATTTTAAAAAATATGATAACTGATAACTGTGCCAATTTTTAAACCAGGGAAATGTGCTAAAAAGCACTCCAATGAGACTGAACACATTAAGAGATCAATAAATGTTTGTTAAACAAATGAGTGAACAAATCAACAGTTAGATGATTTGAGTTTAGGAGAAAGTGAGGATATAAATGGGTCATAATGTGTCAGTATGCAAAGAGTAGAAGAATGGAAAAGGAAAGCAATAAATCTTACTGAAGTTTCTAACAGCACAAGAAGTGATAATATCAAAGAAAATATGGAGACAAGTTATACATCCAAAGCAATTTACAACGAAATAAATTAATCTTATAATGCACACAGAGACACACTATAATATTGCATGATATTATATTGTAACTCATGTACATTAACATATATTTTACAGTCAAACCCTCATTATGTGTGGATTCTATATTTGTGAGTTTGCTTACTCACTAAAATTTATTTGTAGTCCCCAAGTCAATACTCGCAGTGCTTTCTCAGCCATTGTGGACATGAACAAAAAAGCTCAACAAAACAAAAAATAAATAAAACAAAACAAAATTATGATTTATAATGAAAGAAATAAGCATGTCACTATTTCCAAATGACATGAATTGGTCTCATAGAAAATCCAAAAGAATCTATAGATCAACTATTAGAATTAATAAATGAATTAAGTACGTCACTGAATTAAAACCAACATAGAAAATGATTTTGATGTACAGTTGACCCTGAAACAATGCAGGGATACAGAGTGCTAATCCCACCACAATTGAAAATCCATGTATAACTTCTGACTCCCCAAAAACTTAACTACAGTTGTCCCTCAGTATCCAGGAAAGGATTGATTCCAGTACCTGCCCTCAGGTACCAGAATCTGCAGATGTTCAAGTTTCTTACATAAAACAATGTATACAGTTGGACCTCTGCATCTGTGGATTCCCAATCATGGATGAGAAATACTGTTTTTGATCCGGGGTTGGTTGAATCCATGGATGCAAAACCTGGAGATATAGAGGGATGACTGTATATTTATTAAAAAAACATCTGCGTATAAGTAGACCCATGCAGTTCAAACCCATATTGTTCAAAGGTGACCAAACAATGAGAAAAGAAATGTATCAACAAACAATAAGAAAACACCATTTGAAAGAGTATCCTATATAATAAAAGGCTAATATTCAAATAGACTAGATGGTGGAACAACCGGAGCAACAACCACTCACTATGATGTGTGCTGACCACCAGGGGGCGGTGCACAGAACACAGCAGTCATTGGCCACAGTAGGATGATGGAGAGATGAGCAGGAGCACCAAACCAAGGCAAGGCATCAGTTGCTGTCATCAGGCCAAACCTCTGGTGGTTACTGAAAATTTTTTGCTCTTATATACTGTGGTACCACGTGGCACTCACACCTGCCACTGGTGCTGGCCCTACTTGCACCCACCGCCAGTGCCTGGTGCTGGTCCCGATCGCTTGGTGCCATCAGCGGATGCAAGTGGAGGCTGAGGGTTTCTCCACCTCCCCTTGCTCCTGAGGGTCGATTGGGGCATCAGCTGCTGCTCATACTTGCTGATGTCACTGGCCCTGCTCATGCCCTCTGCTGGCACTGTCCCCAGTTCCTCAGCCCCATCAGCAGGTGTGAGCAGAGCCAGCACTGACAGCGTGTGGGAGCTGCAATGGTAGGAGTGGGGATGCTGGCAGACAGGGATCAGGGGCCACGAAGGAAGGGGATGATGGGGGGTTGCGGAGGATGGGCGGAGACCTGCCCTGTGCCTACCTCAGGCTCAAGGCCCACGGTTCCTTTCAAGATGCTTAAATTCATCCACTGGGCCTCTAGTTAACAATAAAATTCTTAGGAACAAACCTAACAAAGATATGCTAGATTTCTACACTGAAAACTATGGACAATATTTAAAGACACTGAGCCACAGAGTTAGAGAATTATTTGCAATATACATCTGGCAAAGTATTCAATTCGGAATCCATAAAAACAATAAGGACAAGAAGACAGACATCCAATTTCAAAAAGTACCCTTAACCATGCACTTCATAAAAATAACCATCGAATAGACAGTATGTAGATATAAAGGTTCTTGACATTGTTAGATATCAGGGGAAAAAAATTAAAGCCAATAAAACATACCTACTATAATGACTAAATTGGAAAAGAAAACTTGGCAATTCTAAGCTTTGGCTAGTAATTTGGATCAACTGAAACTCTCATACGGTGCAGGTGGGAATGTCTACTGGTACACTACCTACCATTTAACATTACCTATTAGGGTTGAATATATGCATATCCTATGACACAGCAAACCTACTCCTATGTAAAAATGAAACAGAAATGAATGGATATATATACCCATATAATATATGCATGAGAATATTCATATCTATTTATAATAAATAAAACTGGAAAATAAATTGATTGAATAAATTATGGTAAATTTGTATGATGGAATAGTATAAAGAAACAAAAAGAAAAAAATAATAATAATGCATGTAGCAACATGGATTAACCTTATAGATAAATGTTAAGTTACAGGAAACAGGCACAAAAGAGTAAGTATTGTATGATTTATTTTGTATTGTATACCTTATATATTATATTGATACTAGAGGCCTGGGGCATGAAATTCGTGCACGGGGGTGGAGGAGTTATCCTTCAGCCCAGCCTGTTCCCTCTCCAATCTGGGACCCCATGAGGGATGCCCGACTGCCTGTTTAGGCCCGATCCTACCTGGCAGTCAGAGATTTCTCTCACAATCAAGGACTACTGGCTACCAACTTCTTAGCTGCCTGCCTTCCTGATTGCCCCTAACTGCTTCTGACTGACAGCTTGGTCACCCCCTAACCACTCCCCTGCCAGCCTGATTTGATGCCTAACTGCCCTTCCCCTGCAGGCTTGATCACCCCCAACTGCCCTCCCCTGCAGGCTTGGTCCCTCCCAACTGCCCTTCCCTCCACATGGGGGCAGGATCTTTTGACCACATGGGGGCAGTGATCTTGTGTGTTGGAGTGATGGTCAATATGCATATTACTCTTTTATTAGATAGGCTAGAGGCCTGGTGCACAGGTGGGGCCAGCTGATTTGCCCTGAAGTGTGTCCTGAATCAGGGTGGGTGTTCCCTTGGTGTGTGGGGTGACCTGGGGTGGTTTGTGAACTGGCCCCCCGGCAACCCAAGCAAAGGCCCTGGTATCTGGTGTTTATTTATCTTTTATGATTGAAACTTTGTAGCCTGGAGCAGAGCAGAGCCTTCTGTTCACACAGCCATTGAAACTTTGTTGCCTTAAGCGGAGGCCTGGGCCCGCCAGGGTTTGCTGAAAGTTTGGCTTCCTCCATTGCCAGGGGCAACCCAAGTCTCCCTCCTGCTTTCTCTGTGGCCATAGCCATCTTAGTTGGGTTAATTTGCATACTCGCTCTAATTTGCTGGTGAGTGTGGCTTGTGGGCATAGCAGAGGTACAATCAATTTGCATATTACTCTTTTATTAGCTAGGATAATTTAGAATGGTGATTATCTTAGGTGGGGTGCTTACTATGAGATGGTATAAATTAGCTTTTGGGATGCTGGAAATCTATACTAATAATAGACAAATACATAAGTTGACTGTACCTCCATGATGCCCACAGCCAATCAGGAGTGAGTATGTAAAGCAGCCTGTCAAAGATGGCGGGCGGACCTGTGTGCAGTGTGTATATGTGCAGACACTGAGTGGCCAGAGGCAGGGTGGGATGCCCACCTGACCTCCATGTAACCAGAGCGATGCAGTGTGTATCCCCAGGAGCCCGTGGCCAGTGCACATACACACCAGCACCAAGCGGCTGGGGTCCCAGGATGCCACTGGAGTCTTCAGCCCTGTTATCCCAGCCTGAGGGCAGCTGAAGTTCACATTCCTTTTGGTTTCTGCAGCTCCTAGACCAGAAGTGGAAACCAAGCGTGTGGGGAGCACAAGGAATTCTGGGAATCATTGTTCTGGTGGCAGATGCATTGCGGGATCGCCTAAACCAGAGGTAAGCAAACTGCGGCTCCTGAGCCACATGTGGCCATGAGCAATGATTTGCTGCTCTGATGACTAATGAGTTTGCTGACCACTAGGATAGGGGCTTAATCACAAGGAAAATCAACAGCCTCTAATTATTGGAATCGAGAGTCTAGGTCAGCAGTGGGCAAACTCATGAGTCAACCCAGCCACAGTTTGGTGACCACTGTTCTAGACAACAGAACAAAGTGAGCCTGGAGCAAGTACTGTTGTGGGTGGGGGATGGGGGGAAAGCAAAGGTGAGAGACATAAGTAAAGTCACAGTGTCGAGGAAAAATGAAAGGGAAGATATCCTACAATTTCTAGGAAATCTCCACCAAAGGATCAAAGAAAATGAAAAAAAAAAAAAAAGACCTCTATTATTCTATGAGCACCAAACCAAACTGGGTTGGGGTCTCAGACAATTTGCTTATATGATTTCAAAGACAGACAGAAACTCCTGGATTGGAGAGGGCTCCCCTGAGGGCTCCCAAATTAGTGAGGGTGCAGGTCAGACTGAGGGACCCACCCCTCCTGCACAAATCTTCATGCACCAGGCCTCTAGTATTCTATAACTTAAAGTTCATGATTTAACTTATATTGTATACCTTTTCCTATCTAATAAAAGAGTAATATGCAAATTTATCTATCACTCCAACACACAAGATGGCTGCCCCCATGTGGTCAAAGATGGCTGCCCCATGTGGACACAAAATGGCCACCACAAGATGGCCAGCAGAGGAGGGCAGTTAAGGGAGACCAGGCCTGCAAGGGGGTGGGGGAGCATTTTGAGGTGGTCAAGTCTGCAGGGGAGGGCATTTAGGGGTGACCAGGCTGGCAAAGGAGGGACATTGGGGGTGACCAGGCTTGTAGGGAAGGGCAGTTGGGGGGAATCAGGTCTGCAGGGGAGAGCAGTTGGGAGAGGACTAGGTCTGCAGGCGAGGGCAGTTAGGGGCAAGCAGGCTGGCAGGGGAGCAGTTAGGCATCAATCAGGCTGCCAGGCAACTGATTAGGGGGTGATCAGGCTGGCGGGCAGGTGAGAAGTTGGGAGCCAGCAATCCTGGACTGTGAGAGGGATGGCACATCTCTTGAGCGGCTCCAAATTGGAGAGGGTGCAGGCTGGGCTGAGGGACACACACCCCCGTGCATAAATTCCGTGCACCAGGCCTCTAGTACAATATATTTGTAAACATGATTTAATTTATATTTGTAAACATTCATTGAGCTGACAACATAAGACTTGTGAACTTTACTATTTGTATACTACAAGTCAAGAAAAAAATTACCAAAATGAAAAAAAAATATTTAAATATAAATCTAGTCTATCATATCCCAATGATTGTCACATGAGTATAAAAATATGAAATGTTGTAGAACATTGTAAAAATCCTGAAGGACATTATGTAGCAATCTAAATAGATGAAAACTAATTTATGCAAGAGTGGCAAAAGGCCTCCCACAAAGACTGCCTTCTCTCCTTCCAAAAGTAACTTGAAAACAAAAACACTTTAAATTAATCCACAAAATTGACTTTCTAGGGGATGGAATGTCTGTTTAATGTAAGCCTAGCTAGAGTATGCAGGACATTTGCCAGATTTTTGCCAAAGAATGCCTATGAGATCATCCTTCAAAAGGCCTCCCCTTCATACTCCTGACAAGATATAAACTACTTTGGTATTTATGTATGCTGGACACTGCTGCAGTATACTTTATAGGTCTTTAAATAAAACCAGCTGTCATTCTAGCTAAGCTTAAGGAGAAATAAAGAAGCATGGTTTCTCTCTCGCACTCTGTGTGCATAAGAATCGCCTAATTCTTAAGGCCTCCCCCAGCCATTTCACCACACTGTCTGCACTGGGTTCTAGAATCTGCACTTTGGAAGCACTCTAGGACATCCTGGATCAGGTGGTTTAAAATTTGCATTTAGGACGCCCTCCTCTATACTTTCGTATGATGTGTTTGTTTTCCGTTGATCTGCTCATTTAAAAAATGTAATGTCATCCTGTCCAGGTAGCTCACTTGGTTACGGTGTCATCCTATGCACAGAAAAGGCAGTGGGTTTGATTCCTGGTCAGCACAACTGATCGATGTTTCTCTCTCACATCAATGTGTCTCTCTCTCTAAAAATCAATAGAAACATATCCCCGGATGACGATTGAAAATAAATTAAACAAAAAATGTAATATCGTTTCTTTACATGATTTTAATTAGCTTGGATGATAGAAGCTAATAAAAGAAACAATAATAAAAATAGGGGAAAAAATCTGAGAAAGACAATAGATTGGGGAGAAATAAATGATCTGCCAGTCTGCAATTTAAACGTGGATAGAGACTAAATGGGAATCACTACATTCAGGTTGTTTTAAGTGAAAGAGACATCCTTAGAACACATGCAGAGAACATGATAGAAAGCAAAACATACAACCTTCAACAAAATTAATTTTTACTACTGGAAACAATAATTTCATAAATAAGCAACACACACACACCAAAACAGTGAATCAGTTAGTATGCTGCTCATATTAGGAACTTTGGGAAATGCGCTAGATTTTTTGGGTTTTACAGCATTATAAAATGGAGGTATCACCCATGATCTACACTGGACCTCAAGGTATCGTACAACTAATGAATTAAGATTAGTGAGCTCTTCTGAGTTTCTCAAGATATAGAATATAGTTATTCAGACTATTATGTTTTTATTTATACTAAATTATTAAATTGAATGAGTTAAAATTTTAAAGGTATTTAATATCATGAGTATGAAAAAAATAAGCAAATGCTATAGTGGAAAAGTATTGTAGAGGAAAGGCCATGTGAAAAAATATATATGTAATTGCTAAATCTATCAGTGAAAGAAAATAATTACATTTCCCCCATTTGAATATTGGATACCATTTTAATTTGAAAGTGCTAGAAATAGGAGACCTTGCTTGGTATAATAACATTATTAAGGGTATATTACCAGCTGATGAAATATACACTACTGACTAAGCATTTAAATTTTAACTGAATGAATATACTCTAATTACTAGTAATTATACCAATCTGAATGCAAGTCACCACTTTAATATGAGAAATAGATTATCAATGAATGGGTAAAAAGAAAAATTACAACACTTCATAAGTATGTCTATTTTATACTTCCTATACTGTACTTTAAGTTCCTGTTTGTTTGCCTTCCCTACTAGTTCTGTAAAGTTTTGAGGAATTGATCATGATTCATTCCTATTTGCATCCACAGTGCCCACGCAATGCAAGGCCTGGCACCTTAGAAGGCATTCAGTAAATAACGGTTGAGAAACTTCATCCTTACAGGAACAACAACAAACTAAGAACAATGCTGTCTTCTATCTATATGAACAAATTACTTCAGAGGCTAATATCTATCAGACATGAGCTCATTCTACATAATAAAAGGCTAATAGGCAAATTGACCGAACAGCAGAATGACTACTTCCTATGACATGCACTGACCACCAGGAGGCAGACACTCAAAACGGGAGCTGCCCCCTGGTAGTCAGTGCACTCCCACAGGGGGAGCACCACTCAAGCAGAAGCTGGGCTCACAGCTGACGAGTGCAGTGGTGGTGGTGGGAGCCTCTCCAGCCTCTGTGGCAGTGCTAAGGATGTCTGACTGGTGGACATACCCCAAGGACTCCCAGACTGTGAGAGGGCACAGGCCAGGCTGAGGGGACGGATCTCCCCCCTCCCAGCTGAATGCATGAATTTTGTGCACTGGGCCTCCAGTAATTGCATAAAGATGTATGCAGCTGTGTGGTCATCAAGAGAGCAGGTTATCAGCTAGAGAAACAAGTCATTTCCTGCATAGCTAGAAAAACCACTCACATTCAATTCTATCTCCTGGTACTTCTGGTAAATATTTTACTCATACATGCCAACCTCTTCTTGAAAACCTTTTTCATACCTCCACACAACAATGTCATTCATGTTTTCCATAACTCTTTATGCATACCTTTATTGTATATATAATACATCACATACTATTTGTATGCATTACAGTATTATTTGTAAGTACTTTCTTTGGCTGCACTGGGAGCTCCCTGAAGGAAAGACGTATGCATTTAGACAAGGACCACTGTGTAGTCTTGTAAGTTGTGTGCTGCACTAGAGCAGCACATCTAAAGAGATGCTGTAAATATCATGGATATCATAGATTGGTATATTCATAACATAGCTTTTCTGGTGTATGACTGTAAAGTATCTTGCAGAGGGAGTCCTTTATTTTCCAATATTCAAAGTTTCTGGAATATGGGGTTACTCAAACATATTTGTACAAATGAACTCACCAAGAACTGAATGAATAACCAAGACATAAGATATTAATGTACTGAATCCTGGTTTTATCTTCCAAGTTGACCCACGGGGAAGAAATGGATTCAATGTGACAAATAATATAAATTAAAATGTTATAAAATTAAAGCTCTCTTAGCAATAAATATTGATGCATTTTATGGTCTCAGGAGATGTGAAGAAAATTATCTCTGAAGTTAATATTGTAAGCTCTATCATTACATAAACACTAAAGCAAACAGCATAGGAAACCAGGTCCAGAAATTTGCTTTCCTCCTATAGTATTTATAACCCTTAATGTCACAAAGTGTGATAAGCACTCTTATTTAGGTTTACTAAACAAATGATGTTTTTCACTTTCAGGTCTTCAATGGCCACGTATCCAATAGACATATAACTAGGGCAAGAGGCATTAACAAAAACAAACAAACAAACAAAAAAAACACAAAAAAACAGTCTGATTTTCTGGGCTCTCTCTCAATTAACCAGTATTTTCTGAGTATTTGCTTTGTATAAAATTCTATGTCAAGCACTAGCATTCTTGAGCAGTTCATGTCTCTAAATTTCTTCCTTAGCAAGATGAAAGCTTTTTACTATGTTGATATTCACTGTTGGGTTAGGGTAGAAGATACTGAGGTTATGTAAAGTTTTTAAATCTAATCCAGGTGGCCAGAGGTATAATGTAATTTAATCCAGTCTTTGGGTGGGTGCTGCTCTGAATGAAGGGGCATACTCAGATTTCCCAAGTTATTCTTCTTTTAGTAACTCCTTTGCATTTAAAAGTAAAATATATCCCACATATGAGTGAAATTATATGGTTTTTAGCTTTTTCTGACTGCCTTGTTTCACTTAGCATAATATTATCAAGATCCATTCATGTCATCGCAAATGGCAGCATTTCATCTTTTCTTATAGTGGAGTAGTAGTCTATTATGTATACGTAATACATCTTCTTTATCCAATCCTCTATCCCAGAACACTTTGGCTATCTCCGTGTCTTGGACACAAATAGCAGTGTGGTGGTTACCAAAGGAAAGAGGGTAGAGCGTGAAAGGAGGTCCTAATATATGGTGACTGAGAAGATTTGACTTTGGGTGATGGGCACAGTGCAATATACAGATCTTGTAATAAGGAAACCCACCCCTAAAATCTGTATGACCATATTAACCAATGTCACCCCAATAAATTTAAAAATTTTTAAGTAAAATACTACAGAACTTATGGAGGATAAAGAGAAAGAAAACTACACTAAGGCAGTGAAATCCAAAGACAAAGGTAAAATTGTAGAATCAGAGAGAAAAAGAAACATTACTTTCAAGGGAACAACAATATGACTGGCAAGTTGATTCTCCATAGAAATAATGAAAGTCAAAAGGCAATGGAATCATATTTTCTAAAGTGCTGAAAAAATATTCTACTAAAATAACATTCAAAAAATAAGTAAAACTAAAGATATTCCCAGATAAGCAGAACTAAAACAAGTAATTAAAACTGTCATCATGCCAAAACCAGTTTGGCTCAGTGGATAGAGCGTCATCCTGCGGACTGGAAGCTCCCAGGTTCGATTCTGGTCAAGGGCGTGTATCCTGGTTGCGGGCACGTCTCCAGTGGGGGACGTGCAAGAGGCGGCTTATCAATGTCTCTCTCTCATCGATGTTTCTAACTCCCTATCCCTCTCCCTTCCTCTCTGTAAAAAATCAATTAAAATATATATTTTTAAAAAACTGTCATCAATAGACCCACAGGAAAAGGCATACTAAAGCTAGTTGTTCCAACAAGAGGAAAGTGTTCTCTGAAAAACTTGTATAGAAAAAATGGATAAATAAAAATGAATCTTGGCCATGGGGGAGGGAAGGAGCTGAAAAACATACCCAGAATTAAAACACATTACAATAATAATTCAAATGTTGGTTGGGAGTGGCAAGTCGAATTAAGTTGATCTAAGATTCTATCTAGCATTTTCCTAGGATGTATCAAAAATTATTCTAGACTATAATAAAAAAGTATGCTGTAATTTTGATAGTAAAC
Source organism: Lasiurus borealis (assembly GCA_004026805.1). Classification (NCBI taxonomy): domain Eukaryota; kingdom Metazoa; phylum Chordata; class Mammalia; order Chiroptera; family Vespertilionidae; genus Lasiurus; species Lasiurus borealis. The sequence goes on from PVJN01038665.1 coordinate 14,899, forward strand.
ATCAGGTAAACATAAAAAAAGTAGTAAAAACAGAGGGATTGATACTAAAAGAATGTAAAAGAAAGGTTTATGTAAGCTGCTAACCAAATGTGGAAAGGGAATCATGAAAAAAATAGTTGAGTCATTCAAAAGAAGGAAAAAAAGTAGAAAGAGGCAGACAAACAAGAACAAGACCAATAAGAAACAAGTAAAACGTAGATATAATCCCAGACATATTATTAATTATTGTTGTGGGTTAAATTGTGTCCTCCCAAAATACACATTTTAAGTCTGAAGCCCTGTACAACCATAATTTGGAGGTAAAATCATTTCAGATGTAAGCATGTAAAGCAAGGTCATGCTGAATTAGGATGGACCCTAATAACTGGTGCCCTTATAAGAAGAGGGAAATTTAGACACAGACACACAGGGAGAACATTATGTGAAGATGGAAGCAGAGATTGGAGTGATGTGTCTATAAACCAAGGAATGCTAAGTTTTTATGGCAATACCAGAAGCTAGGAGAGAGGAATGGAATAGATTCTCCATCACACCCTCCATAAGGAACCAATCCTACTGACACCTGGATCTCAGACATCTAGTCTACAGATTGAGGAAGAACATGTTTCTGTTGTTTCTGTTGTTTTTAGACCACCAGCTTGTGGAATTTTGTTACGGCAGTCATAGGCAACTGATACAATTATATCACATGAAAACTGAACATATACTTAAATTTAAAAAACACACAAAGATTCTCATGCTGCAAAAGAAAACCAAAATAAAAAAACTAGCAAGAGACATAATTTAAATCCCAGAGATGTTAAAGATGAAAGAATGAAGAAAGGAGCACCACAAACATATACACATACAAAAAATAAAGCAGATGCAATTATACTAATATCAAATAAGCTAAAACTTTAAAGCAAGGATCATTACTGAACATAGAGAATATTTTTATAGGATTTTTAAAATCAATCCACCAGGAAGATATAGAAATTTTCAACTTACATGCAAATAATTATATAGCCTTACAATCTATAAAGCAAAATTCAGAAGAATTAAAATAAGAAAGACATCTTATACATAATGAGTAGATTTAACCCAACTATCACTAAAAAATAAGTAGCTTTAGAAAAACAATATGTATATAGATTATATTAATAATACAATTAACAAACTTGACGTATTAACAAATAACACTGTATCTAACAATGAGAGTATTCACATTCTTTTCAAGTGATCATGGAACATTTGTCTTTTGCTAGACCATAACATTTTATGAGCATAACCATAAAGCAGGCCTGAATAAATCTCAAAGAATTTAAATTATGAAGTGTTTTCCCACTAAAATAGGATTGAGCAAGAAATAAAAACCAAAAAGACAAATAGAAAATCTTCATACAGGGAAATTAAGCAATACACTCATAAACCATGTGTCAAAGAAGACATCACAGTGGAAATTAAGAAATATGTTGAATTAAATAACAGCATATTAGAATTTGGCAGATGTGCATAAGGCTTACTTAGAGGAAAAAATTATAGCCTTAAATGCGTAAATTGGAAAGAGAAGAATGGATTAAATATTAACTTCCTAAATAATCATCTCAAAATATCATAAAAGAAAAAAATTTAAAAGTCATTAAATTAGATAAAATAATAGAGAGAAAAATAAAATATGAATATACAATAAAAAATAAGCAGATAAAAATTAAATCTGTGGAAAGAATGATGTAGTATTAGAAGTCTTCTATAAAGATCCATCAGAGACAAGGTACAAATATAAGAAATGGAAAAAAGAATATCATTGCAGATCCTTAAAATAATTTTAAAAGAGGATATCATAAACAACTTTATGCCAATAAATTTTAAAATTTCTAAGAAATGAACAAATTCCTTGAAAAATACAGCTTACTAAAAATTATACAAAAATGAAAATATGAATTATACTACATCTATTGAATTTGTAATTAAAACCTATCCAGAAGCTCAAAGAATTATTTGGACAAACTATAAGAGTTAATAATTGAATTTAGCAAGTAAGATGGACATAAAGTCAATATAAAAATTACCTTTCTATGTGTTAAAAACACACAAACATTTTTAAGATAGAATTTACACCCCAAAAAATCAGATAACTAGGAATATATCTAACAAAATACATGCAATACTTGAACACTAAAAAGAATAAAATATATTGAGAGAAAATGATATATTCATATTATGAAAGGATAAACTATGTTCATAGTTTGTAAGACTCACTATTATAAAAATGCCAGGTTTTTCAGAGTAATTTACAGATTTAGTACAATCCAAATTAAAATTTCAACAAATATATATATATTGTGTGTGTGTGTGTGTGTGTGTGTGTGTGTGTGTAAGCTGGGAGCGGGAAGGAGCAAATAAAATTATGTGAAGCCCAGATGGTGTGTCTCAGTAGTTGAGTGTCAACCTTTGAACCAGGAGGTCATGGTTCAATTCCTGGTTAGGGCCCATGCCCAGGTAGCATGCTTGATACTGAATAGGGAATGTGCAGGAGGCAGTCAATTGATGATTCTCTCTGATAGTTGATGTTCTATATCTCTCTCCCTCTCTCTTCCTCTCCACACATATTTGTGTGTGTGTGTGTGTGTGTGTGTGTGTGTGTGTGTAAATTACATGGAAATACAAGGACTCAAAAACAGCCATGGCACATATTTGAACTTATACCACGATATATCAAAATCTATTAGGAAGTTAAACTCGTTAAACCAATCTGACACTGATGCAAAAGCTAACGGAGAGGCCCACAGAAGAGCCCAGAGTCTAGAAGGGATCCACATACATATGGTCACCTAAAATACAAGGCAGCCCTAACCTGAAAAGGGGCAATAAATAGCCTTTTCAGGAAATGATGTGAGGTCAACTGAATATCCAAATGGGGGGGAAATGAATTTTGAGTGTACCTCACAGCAAACACAAAAAATAAAAAGTGTATGGTTTGTAGATACAAATAAGAAAGGAAAGAGACTATCTTACTTGACTTGGGAATAGGCAAGAAACTTTAAGAGGCCATGAATAATATTAACGGTAGAAAAATATGGCTAAGTTCGATTTTAACATCTTTTCATCAAAAGCCAGAGAAAAGTAAGGAAAGGAAATGTAAGCTACAGTATGAGGAGAGTTATTTCTAGATATCTACATATCTGAAAAAGTACTCATAGTGCATACGTAACTCCTGTTCTACAAATCAATAACAAAAGCATATACTCCCAAAATAAATAGATAGAAGATTTAAACATGCCACTAACCAAAGTGGCTATCCAACTGGTCAGTAAACATGTAAGATACTCAACCTTAATAGTCATCAAGGAAATGCTAATAAAACCATAATGAGATATCACGACACACCTCCAGAATGGCTAAAATTAAAATAACAACAATAGTACAAAGGATGGACAAGGATGTGGAACAACCAGTCTTCTCATATACTTTCTGCAACAGTATATACTGATAAAGCCACTCTGAAAAATTGAAAAGATCTTCTAAAGATGAATATATGACACACAAAACAATTTCACACCTAAATATGTATCCACCAGAAATAGTTATGTTGTACACCAAAACAGATGTAGAAAAATGTTAATAGCAGACCCACCTATAATAGCCAAAAAATTCAAACAACCTGCTCCAGTAACAATGAAATGGATAAGGCTATCAATGCAATGGAAAGCTTTCCAGCAATAAAAATGAATGAAATATAGCTACTCACATATAAATAAACTTCACAAAAAAAAAAAAAAAACAAGCCAGACACAAAGAAAATACATACTATAATTCATTTACTTAAAGTTCAAAATGGGGCATAATTAGCCTGTACTATTTTGGTAAGGGAAGTTCTGAGGTGCTGACAATGTTCAAAGCCTTGATCTGGTGGCCTTATATGTGGTAAAAAATATATGAAGGGCTGTGGGACATCATAAAGACTAATGATTCTCTCCAGAGTTTAGCGGAGAATAGACTTGAATAAGCATATTGCGTATTTCTTCATTTCCCCAGACAGAATGTGTTATAAAGAATCTCAAACAAAAAAAGTTGTCAAAGCATAGGAACTATGTTAGCAATATAAAGAAAAAAAAGGCACACTTTATAAGTCATTCTATAATATTTTTGTCATAGTGACAGAATTTAAAAATGTACTTATTTCATTAAAAACTGGCAGCCTGTTTGTTCTACTGCCTGAATGGGACTAGTTCCCCTTTTCTGCTGGTATAGAATTCTCTATTACTCTTTTCTTGCTATGCTTTGAATCATCTAAGCCAAGAGTTGTTTTTAGCATTAACGGCAGTCACAAGGGATTACCTCCTTCAGGCCTGCCCTAGAATTATTACACTTATGAATTACTTAAAAATTGGATAATTTTATGTGGCAAAAAGAAGAAGAGAGTTATAAATAGAAGAAAGTAAAAGATGTCACTAATTATTAACTAGGCAATATGAAAATAAACGCTTCCATAAATAGATTTTTATGTTTTTTCCTTACACTAACTTTCTTCCACTTCTGTTTCTTCCATCCTGTCTACATTGGTGGATTATTTATTGCCATTTCAGTTATATATTTCAAGAGAATGAGGTGAGTGATTATATTTTTGCATAGTTGCTTGGTTTAAAATGCTGTGAAAGGAATTTATTTTTAAATTTGGAAGCTGTTTCTATGACATCAAAAACTGACAACAGAAATGGTTAGCAAAGAAAGACTCTCAACAGCACCTTTAATTCAATGATTATAAATATGTAAAACATCTTGCCCTTGACACAAGCAATTACTACCTTTAAATGAAAGCAGGTATGTCGGAGAAACCCAAAAAGCCACTATCAAAGCTGTAATGCTCCTGTTCTTCACTACTCTCCTCAGAAATAAATGCCTCATATATTTCACAAGTTACTGCACCAAAGGACACCCTTGTTTATAATTTTAGTTCTGAGCAGCTAGCCCTGAAATGTTTCCTCGAACTATATTTCATCTTGATCCAGATCTTCCTGGCAACCAATTTTATTACCAATTCCTCCATTTCTTCCATTTCTAGTATTACCTGACCCTTCAGACTTGGTGCTAGGCACGGTCTTCCTGCCCCACAACTATGACTCAGTAACCTGCCTTTAGCAACCTTGAGTAAATACTCTATTTCATCACTGTGAGTGCGCAAATTGACCCAGCAATCTTGACTTTATCAGAGGGAACTGGCCCTGAGCAGCCAGTACATTTCTGAGGGTTCAGTCCATTCAAGTCCACAAATATTTCCTGGGTGCCTCCTATGGGCCCAGCACTCTATCAAGTGCT
>PVJN01038666.1:0-20215 GCA_004026805.1 Lasiurus borealis
TGTATTTTTCTAGGCAAGTAAATGTTCTTTAAAAATAAGTTTCAACCCTAGCCAGTTTTGCTGTGAATAGAGCATCTATCTGTGGACTGAAGAGTCCTGAGTTCAATTCTGGTCAAAGGCACATGCCTGGGCAGCAGATCAATGATTATTTCATCATTGAAATTTCTCTCTCTCTCTCTCTCTCTCTCTCTCTCTCTCTTTCTCTTTCCTCTCTGAAATTAATAAAGATATATATTTTTTAAGAGAACAAAAAGAAAATAAGTTTTAATACTACAAAGTTAGAAAATTCATTTTTATTGGATATTTAAGTTGTTTCCAGCTTTTGCTACTATTGATAATGCTACAATAAATTATTTGCATTACTTGTCTGTATCTCTGATTACTTCCTTGGGTGATTTTCTAAAATTATTGCTGGTCAAATAGAAAAATATTGATTCATCCATCTTCGTATGAAGTATTAACTAGAAAGTTTCTGCCAAATTGTGTCTGCATATTAATGGCAAGGGTGGCCTACAGAGTGGGACTCCACTACATTTTGGTGTAGATTGAGGAAGAGCTGTGAGAGAGAGCAAGCAAAGACAAGAGTGGGCACAGTGGCTCTTATTTATTGAGGGCTTTCTATATACTGGGTATGTTGATAAACACTATATTTTTAAATATATTTTTATTGATTTCAGACAGGAATGGGGAGAGAGAGAAAGATAGAAACATCAATGATGAGAGAGAATTATTGATTGGCTGCCTCCTGCATACCCCCACACTGGTGATAGAGCCTGCAGTCTGGGCATGTCCCTTCATTGGAAATTAACCATGACCTCAGGTTCATAGGTCAACACTCAACCATTGAGCCATGCCAGCCAGGTTAACCCTTTTATTTTTAATATTTATCAATTATTCCTCAAATTATCCCAAAGAGGTAGGCATTTTGACAACTACTTTACAGATTGGAAGAAAGAAAAAAAAGAAGAAAGGAAGGAAGAAAGGATGTCAGTGGAGGCTCAGCAGGTATAGATAATGTGTTCTGTGTTGCATAGTGAATTTAAACTCCACAGCTCATATTTTCCCCCACTATGCTATATTATTTCTAAGGTGACTTTTCAGCCCCTCCCTCTTCTGGGCAATTAGGTGGGAAATTGTTGCTACTGTGTAGAAAGGAGAATTCAAGAGAAGATTTGACAAATGAGTCAGTTTGATTTTAGAAATGCTAAGTAGGGGAGGGGCGTAGGGGAAGATAAATTGATTGAAATGGCTCTCTTTTGAGATCCAGTTAATGGAATTTATAAAGGGCTGGTGTTTCCCGAGACTGATGAGTTGGGAAAGGGGTGGTTGTCCTGGTTGTGGGCACCAGTCGCCTCCTAGTGGCTAATATAGCAATGTGTCCTTAAGAATTTAATTTTTCAATGCCATTTATTAATAGAAAAGAGGTTGGGTCAAGCCCTTTTAAAATGTGCTTAAAAGCATTTGGTTTATTAATTGTGGAGAAAATTAACTTTAAAATAGGCAGAACACAGAAGTTAAGCTTGATTAAAGTGAATAAAGACAGAAATAAATGAAGGTAGCAAATTATTCTTCAGAAAAAGCAGAATGAAAGTTAAAAAAAAACCAAAACACCCAAGACTGCTACAGGTAGTAAAAATGTATTTGAATTCAAGGAATAGTTCTGGCCTATGTGTTCAGTGGTTAGAGCATCAGCCTGCACACCAAAGGGTCTTGGGTTCGATTCCTGGTCAAGTGCATGTACATGGGTTGCAGATTTTATCTCTGGCTTGGTCGGAGCACATGCTGGAGGCAAACAATTGATATGTCTCTCTCATACCAATGTTTCTCTCCCGCCTCCCTCTCTTAACCTTCCCTCCCTGCCTGCCTTTTACTCTCTCTAAGAAAAAATAAATGGAAAAAATCCTCTGGTGAGAATTTAACTACCACCCCCCAAGAAAATTAATTCAAGGAATAATGTCTGGGTTTGGAGTTAGAGGCCTTAATCTGAGTCTTGTTTATCTCCTTGATAGCTAATCAGAGCTTGGTACTGTGAGAGGAAGCCGGAGTGAAAGACTTCAGACACATTGGTTTTTCTTTTTTAGGTAAACCTGGTTTACACAACATCTGCCTTCTCCAAATTCTACAAGCAGTCTGTCATTGCAGATGTCAGGTATCATGTGCTCCTTGCTTTGAGATGTCTGTGTTCCCTGCTATAAATTCCTCTCAAAACCCTGATAAGGCCAAGATATCACCATTCCCTAGCTACTTCTTAGGGGCAATTGTGGATTAATTCCCTTGTAGCACAATAGTGACCTAATTCTTTGCTATGCTCTCATGCTGATTTTTCCTTTTTATCTACCAAAGCCTGCACTCTCCCCATAGCTGGGATCTAGGACCCCTGTACTAATGCCACTGGGCAAAATGGCCATTAACATGGCTGCTATAAGTGTCAAGGCAAAAATAAAACACAGACCAGTATTTCTCAAAATATGTTCAGTAAAAACTGATCACTAGAGGTCTTCTGAGAAAAAGAAAGTATTCCATGATCAAATAATTTTTAGGAAAAATCATGTGCCCTTTCTGTAGCCCACTTTCCTCCATCTCCAATACATCTGCAGAGATTCACAATCCACTTTGGTATTAAAGTCTTAGAATAAAGCAATTTGTTTACTTTCCTTCACTTTCATTATCCATATTATTTACTATAGAACATTATCTTGTTTTTGTTGTTGTTGTTTGTTTTTGTCATAAGTCATGATAATATTTGTGCAGTAAGCAGTGTCTGCTCCAGTGTCAGACTGAAACCAAAATGGGCTGTGTGGTTTTGAGTTGTAGTTGGTCCTAATTTTCCCATCTGTAAAATTGGAACAATAATCAACCTTTCTGATGAAATTAAATGGGAAAAAGCAGATTTAGCACTGTGTATGGATACCAGAAGGTATCAAAAATTATAACTTGCAGTGAATACTGATTGACAGCCACAGAAATAGTGTATTCTCCATGTTGGTGCAACTATCCACTAATAGTTCTAGATCTGAACCCAACACAAGAAAACACACACCATGATGCTTTTGCTGTCCAGTCCCTATAATAGGAAGTGATGAATTCCTAAAGAAGGAAGTTATGTTCAGTTGAAAGCTGTGCTCATAGGCCTTACCTTGAAATTACCAGCTGGGCCACTGGCTTCCTATAAAAGACTCCTCCCTAACATGTATCTCTGAACATCTTTCTCTGTTCTCTACAGCAGTAACAACAAAGGTGGCCTCCTGGTCCACTTCTGGATTGTGTTTGTTATGCCACATGCCAAGGGCCATATCTTCTGTGAGGACTGTGTGGCCGCCATTCTGAAGGACTCCATCCAGACGAGCATCATAAACCGGACCTCTGTGGGAAGCTTGCAGGGTCTGGCGGTGGACATGGACTCCGTGGTACTAAATGGTAATTGTTGGCTAATTTTCCTTTAAGCAGTCCTTCCTGCAGCACTCTTGATGCTGTCATTATTGCAGTCACCGTGGCAAAGAAGTATTCTCTCGGCAGTCCCAGTGGAACAGGATTAGTTGAAGATACGGGAGCTATGTTGATAAAGGAAGTTACTAAGTGTTACATACATTGATTGGACAATTGAACTAGGGACAAAATATATATGAAATTGAATTTATTAAAGTGCACCCCTCCCTATATTTAATTTGGTTTATTCAAACTAAGGCTCCAAGGCACAAAGTCCTGCAGAAGGAAAATTTTTCTGAGCTTTGTCTTGTCTCTTTCCTCATCCAGACAGAACTGAACCTATGTTAGGTAGTACTGCCCAGTGCTCCAAACAGCCTGCCCCATAGCCTTGTCAAATGTAAATTCCATCGTTTCTGGTTTAATTTTTGCAAAATACAAAATTTATGCAGCGTTTTCTTTTGATTTCAATCATATTTATGCTAGGCAGATAGTAGGAAGCTGATACATATTTGTTAAATGAATGAAAATTCTATAATACATATACTATTTCAGATATACTAAATATGACTAATTATTATCATATTTATTGTTTTCTTTTTACCTTTAAAAAATGTTTAAAGCTTGTTACTATGGATAACTTCACGCATACAGAAGGAAAGAGAATAGAAAAATTAACTCTAGTCTACCCTTTACTCAGCTTCAAAAACCGTCAGCTCACATCTGTCCTATTTGATCTCTAAATAACTAAACAACCTCCCCTCCCCTCACTGGATTATTTTAAAACAAATCCCAGATATGTTGGATTGCTTTTAAAGAACTGAAAGTATTTTTTTTCTAGGCAAAATTCTAACAGATGAAATGACAAGACTGACTGGTCTTTTTTCTATGTGTGTTTGTTTTTCAATGCAGCTGGGCTTCGATCAGATTATTCTTCCACCATAGGACCTGGTAAATTATGCCATGTGGCTTCTTCCCTCCCCCTACTCTATCCTACACCCCTCACTGCCTCCAAATCGGTATCTTTTGGGCTGTAGTTTTCCTTTTCAATGGATGGTATTTGTTAGTGCTCTCTGTTACAAGTGACAGAAACATACCCAAACTGGTTTAAGTGCAAAAGAAATTTGATTGACTCTTATGAATGGGGCTCCGCTGGGGTGGGGGTGGGGGTGGAGCTTCAGGTACAGTTGGGCCAGGTTCTAAGACAACATATCATCAGGACTCGCATCTCTGCTTTCCTGTGTTGAGGCCCCAACAAGTGTATTTGTTCAATGTGGTGGCACACATGGCCACCTGCAGATCCAGGCTTATAGTTGATCAGTTAGCGATCATGGTGGGAAATAAACCCACATAGATTTCCTGATAGTCCCTGCAGACGTGCTGGGACTGGGTCTCACTGTCCCTAGTTGGCTAACACGCCCAATCCGGGGGACCCAGCTTATCAGACTCTCTGATTGGCGGCCAGTCAGAGTCACGTGCCTACCTCTCCACCTAGGGGTGAGGGTAACCCCAACCAAACCATATAGACAGGATAAAGGGGAGTATCTCAAAGTCAAATCCAGGTGCTGTGATCAGGAGAGAGGGGAGTGGACTTCAGACTGGCAAAGGCAGCAGAGGGCCTCCACATGACCACTTCTGCTCTTCACTCTTCTAACAAGATTTCTAGAAAAGTCATTCCTAAAACAAAGCCAGAGCGCTGTCTCCACAGACAAAGGCTGCTCCCAGTACCTGTATGCAGATCATCTGTCTCTTCGCTACCCTCTGGAGATCTCTGCAACCTCGGGGAGCCTCATGTGCCACTTCAAGCTGGTCGCCATCGTGGGCTACCTGATTCGCCTGTCCATAGAGTCCGTGCAGATCGAAGCCGACAACTGTGTCACCGACTCCCTGACCATTTATGACTCCCTCTTGCCCATCCGGAGCACCGTCTTGTACAGGTACCAGGCAGCCCTCTGGTTGTGGGTGAAAAGAGTTCTTTTACAATGTCTCCCTTTTGTAGCATCTGGGTTCCCCTGGTTTTTTTTTGTGAGCTACTTCTGCCTATTCTCAGGTCAATGATTGACCCATGCTCTGTATTAGCCTATCAGATACAAGTTTTTTTTTTTTTTTGTAGTATGAGTTTTTTTGTAGTATAAGATAATTGAAATCAGTACAGCAAGACCTCCGATATTTCTGAAATCTAACAGATTTTTTAAAAATTTTACTTTTATTGAAAGCATAGTGAAGTATATTGTTTCAATAAAGCATGAGAATAAATATTCTGTGATGATTGTATAACATCAGTAAAACAATTATAATGCTGTTCCTTATTTTAAAATAATACAATGTTCATTGTAAAAGTGAAGTCAGAGAAAACAGTATCAATTGTTTCACAAGCCCATTACCCAGGACAAGTATCTGTGGTATTTTTGCATAAATCTTTTCATTTACACATATATATGTCCTAATAATTTTTTATTTTATGAGTGCTTAGTATTTTGTTAACCTAATATCTGTTGGCCTTTAGTCAGAATTATTATTTCTGATCCACTGTGCTAAAAATGTACATGAATTACTTTATTTTTAATACTATTAACAATATTTATGCAACTCTGTTTTCTGTATGTATTTATTTATTTGTATTTCTGGGACTCATGTGCATGTCAAAAGTCCATACAGTAAATAGAGGTACGCAGTGAATGGTAAAATTGTCGCTGGCTCTCACTCCTCAATTATAGTTGTTGAGTTTTTTTCATCCTTTCAGACATAATTAATTATTTCTTTACTGAAGCCTCAACATAATGCTAAGAGGAGTATATCATTATTGCTTCCGTTCGACATGGCATTTTTAAAGACATAATATTTGCCCAGAGTTTTTTCAGCCAGTTAAGTGATGGACCTGAGTTTTGAACCCAGTTTTGTTAGCCACTAAGTACCCCTTTTTATCTTGTTTGCCCTCAAGGAGAGGGTCCAGTGATGGCCATCCAGGGGAATTCTTTGGCAGTTTTCTGTTCCTGTATCAGCTCCTTTCCATGTGTGGTGCCTTGTAGCCACTAGTTGATGAAGAACTGGCTGGTGGAGTTTGATGAACAAGAACTGTGTGGCTGGCCCAGAAAATGTGTGCAGTTAATGTTGGATGTAGGCCCACTCCTCAATAACCCGCTGTTCATGTATTGCTTTGTTATCTGGTTTCAGAATGTGTGAACCCACAAGAACATTAATGTCATTTGTTTCTACAAATAATCTCATGCTGGTGACATTTAAATCTCCTCAGATACGGAGGCTATCAGGAATCCGGGCATATTTCGAAGTCATTCCAGAACAAAGTAAGTTTTCCACACCCCAAAAAAGTCACCTGTAGAAAATTTGTTATGATACTCCTGTCTGATCTCTCCTGAGGCTGTATTAATACACTAGTTGTATAGGTCAGAGACCCTGACTCAGGGTCCAGTCTGAAGAGAAATATCATATCAATTAGTCTAGTAGAGAAAATTTAATTTGAAGAACTGGTAACTCAATATTAAAGTGTTAATTAGGTAACTCAAGAGGTAAAAAGAAAACTGAGTTTTCTTTGTATCATGTAAAAAGCAACACATGCAAGAAGCAACTGAGGGAATAGAGCTTGGAGGAGAGATTTGTGAAATAAACTCTGAGGAAGGGTTGCTGCTCAGCTGGTGCTGGTGTTTCTGAGTTCAGAGGCAGATATTCATGGACCTGGAACCCAGACCTCTAAGGAGGGGGTGCCAGGCAGTAGAGGCTGGTATCTTTGTGGGAGATTTAATAAAGTGGACAGTGGAGAAACTACTAACAGGATTCAACTCTGTACAGGAACAAAGTGTTATCTTCGGGAGTGAGGAAGTGTCCTTGGGGTGACCCTCCCAGGAATAAGAGGCAGGAAGTCTGATTCTTCCTCCTTCAGCCTTCTAGTTCCCAGTTGGCACCCCCATTGGCAGAGCCTGTCAGGAATCCAGGTAGTAAAGAAAGGGAATGGTTTGCATAGTCCCAGCCTGGCACTGAAGAACAGAGAAAGGTCCGTTTGGTGCTGGTAGGCAAGTAGCTAGCACACTAGTCTGTCTTTTGTGATGTCCCATTTATAGTCATGCATGTGAATGCCTGTGAAGCAAAAACCTTGAGGATGTAAGGGGTTTTACTAGGCAACAGTGAGCAAAAATGATCCCCCTCATTATTCTCGTTTGACTTGGACTAATGAAGTAAAGCAAAACAAAAAGAAACTCTGGCCTCTTTGACACGTGTTGCAACTGATCAGATCTTGCAGGTCATGTCTTGGTAACTTTTTAAAATAATTTATCTTTATTGTTGAAAGTGTTATAGATGTCCCCCTCCTCTTCTCCTTGGTAACTTCTTTATGAGCATCAATAAAACCAAAGGGATCAGAATGGGAGATAAGGGTGAGGAGGGAAGAGGATTTGGCTTACGTAGATAGTGATAGCCATAGTTTCATCTACATTTTAAGGCATTGTCTTATTTTGGTAGTTTTTCTGCTTCAAATTATTACAAAACCAAATGTAAAATGGATTTATCAGACTAGATATTTGAGATATTATTGGGTTGAAAATTATCTCTAACTTCAAAACATAAAAATGTGATTATCTCAGAAACATTGTTATTGAGCATCTTTATATGCCAGAAATAGCTGTAGGTGTTAGGGGAAATAGCAGTAAAAAAAAAAAAATAGAGGTAAGTCAATACTCTTAAGAAGCTTACATTCTAGCAGAAGGGTTATCATATCAGCAAGAATAGACATTTACATTGTCTTAAACAGAGCATGTTATGTAAACTGGGCATATTTCAACAACAAAGATGCACTTATTTGAACAAAAGAAGTTCAAAAACTTTTAAAAATTTATTTAAACTGTGTTTTTAAAATACCTTTTTATTGAGTTTAGAGAGAAAGGAGAAGGAGAGAGAGAATCATTGATTGGGTGCCTCCTGCATGCTCCCCACACTGAGAATGGAGCCTACAACTCTAGCATGTGCCTGGACCATGTCTGATGGGGAATCAAACCATGACCTCCTGGTTCATAGGTCAGTGCTCAACCACTAAACCAAGTTGGCCAGGCTAAACTGTGTTTTTTAGAAAGTAATAGCATCCTGTAAATGTATAACCAAAATACATTATTTGAAAACAAATATAGAATTTGAATAAATAGTTTAGCTATATCTATGTAGGGTTCTATTTCTTTTGTAAACATTTAGTTTAAATTAATATATATATGCTTATTGATTAAGTAACTGTGCATTTATAGTGAAAGAAATATATGTAGTGTCTCTCCCATAATGTCACAACTGCAAATTATTGTGTGTTATTGGATTTTTTTTTTCAGAGTGTGAAAACACAGTGTTGGTCAAAGAAATAACTGGCTTTGAAGGGAAAATTTCAAGTCCATATTACCCAAGCTACTATCCTCCAAAATGCAAGTGTACCTGGAAATTTCAGGTAGCCTAGTTTTACTACTACCTTAAAAAAATATTGTTATCCTACTTTTAGTAGCAATTTATCTTTGAATTAAATTACTTCTATTATAAAATTTAATTACAAAAAAGTATTAGTTAATTTTATAACGTGTAAACATTTTTGAAATATATTATCTAGAACATGAAAGTTTTTGCAATCTCAACCTTCTGCTTACAGATTAAGTGCCCTTTGCATTTTGGGGCTTATTTTCCCATTTATTATTTTGTCTATTTGTATTAAAAATGCAAAGACATCATTATGGGATCAAAGAATTTACTATTTTATTTTGACAGAGCTCATTTGTTAATTTTTAATTACTTCACCATCCAAATAATAATAGGAATAATAAATTGGATTAGACAATATATATTTCAGTTGTATAAACAAACCATAATGTAAATTTATAGAATTTGTACATCTCCTATTGGTGCAAGGCAGGGTGTTCCTGCTTTTTTTTTTTAATCTTAGTCCATAAACTATTTTTCTTTCTTCAACTATAATTTCATGTGGAGGGAGATAGAGCAAGATGTCATCTTTGGTCTTTCAGTATCCCAATATATAAAAAGCCAGGGGCCATCATGACTGAAACAAACAGACGGATGACTGAACACAGGCTGCATAGGGCGACAAGCCTGGCGAGGGGGTTAGTGAGGGATGACCAAACGACTGAACAGCAGTGCGACCAGGCCAGCAGGAGGGCGACCAGGCTGGCAGGGAGGGCAGTTAGGGGCAATCAGGCTGGCAGGCAGAGGCAATTAGGGGTGGTCAGGCTGGTGGGGTGGGGGCAGTTTGGGGCAATCAGGCAAGCAGGCAGGTAGGCAGTTAGGAGCCAACAGTTCTGGATTGTAAGAGGGATGTCTGACTGCCAGGAGTCCCAGATTGAAGACAGTGCAGACTGGGTTGAGGAGACCTCACCCCCCCTCCAGTGCATGAATTTCATTTGTTGGGCCTCTAGTATATGTATAAAATCATTATGGTGTGACATAGCTTACATAGATGTAAGCAGCAAGTAATATATAGTTTGCATACATTCAATATGTCATTACTACATGCCAACTACATGTGAAGCAGTATGCTAAACACTGGGATCCATAAAACTACACACACACACACACACACACACACACACACTCTCACACTCTGCTCTCATAGAGTTTATCATACAGTAGGGAAGATAGGCAACAAATGGGCAATTGAAATATGTATATAATATGTTATATGGATGTACAGTGCTATGGAGAACATTAAAGCATGGAAAGTGGTTGATAGGGGAGGAAGTCAAGAATTAGTTATCTTAAGTGAGATAGGCAGGGTAAACCTCACTGAGAAGAGAACATTTGCACAGAAATCAAATCTGAAAGCATACAGGAACTAACTTGTGCATACCTAGGCAAAGAGTGTTGCAGGCAAAGGGAACAGCTGAGGCAAAGGCCCTGAGGAAGGAGCATGCTGGTTGCATATTATTTGTGCAAGTCAGTTAAATATTTTATACTAATATTTATTAAATTTATAATTTATTAATATTTATAAAATATATAATTTTATCATACCTAAATCTGTACTTAGTGGTAATGTCCTGATGGCATGCATCCTTAAATTATTTTTATTGTTATCTCAAACATTTACAAAATAATTAAAACATTAAGTTTCTGGACTCTTGCTCACTGCCAGACTCTTAAGGTCTCAGGGCTAAAGAAACTTAGAGCCTCAGATGACTATCAAGTCTGAAGGTTGGGGAAAAAGTGAGGAGAAGAGAAAATGAAAGGAGGGGATGGGAAAGGAAGAGGGAAGGACAGAGAAGGACAAATAATCCTCACAGATATAGACAAGAGATCGGTGGTTGCTAGAGGTGGGAGTTCAGCAAAATGGGTGGAGGTGGTCAAAATGCACAAACTTCCAGTTATAAAACAGATAATTCAGAGGCTGGCAATGTATAGCATAATTATAGGTAAAAATAATATAGTTAACTATACTGTATTATGTATTTGCAAGTTGCTAAGAGAATAGACCTTAAGTTCTTATTAGAATAAAATAATTTTAACTGTGTGGTGACGGATTTTTGTCTAGACTTACTGTGGTCAGCATTTGCAATATAAGCAAATGTCAAATCATTTTGTTGTACACCTGAAACTCATATAATGTTTATGCCAATATAACTCAATAAAACAACAAAAAAGATAGCAACTAGTATTGAATCACAAATAATTACTACTAACTTAATTGTACAATATGTTGTTTTCAAAAGACAAAATGGATAAAAAAGTGATTTAATAAAGCTGAAAATAAATGATGAGCAATATCATACTAGGCAAATGTAAACAGAAAGAAAGCATGGGACACAACCTTAGTGTCAGCCAATGATGAAATCAGGGCAACAACCTTTAGTGAGAAAAGGAAGACGATCTAGAATTACAAAGAGGGTAGTCCATAGTGAAGATAATTATGACAATTGTTTATATACCAAAGAACATAGCATTAATACTTATAGATCAAAACATATAGGGCATATAAAGAAGAAGAAACAATGCTTAAATAAGAGATGTTAATTTCTTTCTCTTGGTTCATAACAGATAATGGGAGATAATAATTTAGGTTAAGAAGGGTATTAAACCATAGAAATAAAATAATAAAGATATTATACACACAAACACATGTGGGGAAGAGAGAGAGAGAGAGAGAGAGAGAGAGAGAGAGAGAGAGAGGGTTTACCTTCTTTTAAAAATGATCTTGGAGCATTCATAAATTTGATCACAACAATCCTTAATAATTTTCCCCCTTTGGGATAGCATCATTTTAAAATTTTATTTTATTATTTAAAGTATTATACATGTAGTACATATATCTCTTTTTTTCCCCCTCTCCTACCCCTGTTGCATGCCCTCATCCCACCCCCGAATCTCTTGTGTCCATTGGTCATGCCTATATGCATGCACACAAGTTCTTTAGTTGATCTTCTTACCCCACTCCCCAACACTCCACAGCCTTCCCGCTGTAATTTGACAGTCTGTTTGATGCTTTATTGCCTCTGTATCTATCTTTTTGTTCAGCAAGTTATAATATTCCTTATTTTCCATAAATGAGTGAGATCATGTGGCATTTTTCTTTCATTGCCTGGCTTATTAAACTTAGCATAATGCTCTCCAGTTCCATCCATGCAAATGTAAGAAGTCCTTTTTTTATTGCAGAGTGCTGTTCCATTTTGTAGATGTACCATGGTTTTCTAATCCACTCATCTGCTGATGGGCATTTAGGCTGTTTCCAAATATTAGCTATGGTGAATTGTGCTGCTGTGAACATAGAAGTGCACATATCCTTTCTGATTGGTGTTTCTAGTTTCTTGGGATTACTGGGTCAAATGGGAGTTCCATTTTTAGTTTTTTGAGGAAACTCCATACTATTCTCCACAGTGGCTGCATCAGTATACATTCCTTCCAGCAGTGCACAAGGGTTCCTTTTTCTACACATCCTCACCAGCACTTGTCCTTTGTTGATGATAGCCATTCTGACAGGTGTGAGATGGTACTGCATTGTCATTTTGATTTTCATCTCTTGGATAATTAGTGACTTTTTTCATGTTTTCATATATCTTTTGGCCTTCATTTTGTCTTCTTTCAAAATGTATCTATTTAGAAGTAAAAAACATCATGACAACAAATGACAATGACAACACAACAATACAAAATATATGGGACACAGTGAAAGCAGTCTTGAGAGGGAAGTTCATAGCCCTACAAGTCTACTGCAAAAAACAGGAAACAATGGTAATAAATTACCTACCCCTACAACTTAAAGAGCTAGAAAGAGAGCAACAAGAAAAGCCCAGTGTAAACAGAAGGAAGGAAATAGTAAAGATCAGAGCAGAGATAAACAACATGAAGACCAAAGAAACAATTCAAAAGATCAATAAAACAGAGAGCTGGTTCTTTGAAAGGATAAACAAAATTTATGGACCTTTAGCCAGGCTCACCAAGAAGCAAAGAGAGAGGACCCAAATAAACAAAATCAGAAATGAAAGAGGAGAAATAACAACAGTCCCCACCAAAATACAAAGGATTGTTAAAAAATACTATGAACAACTCTATTCCAACAAATTGGACAACCGGCAAGAATTGGACATTTTCCTGGCAAAATATAACCTTCCAAAACTCAATCAGGAAGAATCGAAACATCTCAATAGTCCAATAACTATGGAAGAAATTGAAGGAGTCATCAAAAAGCTTCCAGCAAATAAAAGCCCAGGACCAGATGGCTACATAGGAGGGTTTTACCAAACATTCAAGGAAGAATTAAAACCTATCCTCCTCAGACTATTCAAAAACATTCAAGAAGAAGGAACACTTCCAAACACCTTCTAAGAAGCCAGCATCACCCTAATACCAAAACCAGATAAAGACAACAAAATGAAAGAGAATTACAGGCCAATATCTCTCATGAACATAAATGCCAAAATCCTCAACAAAATTCTACCAAATCGGATCCAGCATTACATCAGAAAGATCATACATCATGATCAAGTAGGATTCATTCCAGGAATGCAGAGATGGTACAATATCTGCAAATCAATAAATGTGATACATCACATAAACAAATTGAGTGATAAAAATCACATAGTCATATCAATTGATGCAGAAAAAGCATTTGACAAAATCCAACATCCTTTCTTGGTAAAAACTCTCAGCAAAGTGGGAATAGAAGGATCATACCTCAACATCATAAAAGCCATATATGATAAACCCACAGCCAACATCATACTCAATGGAAAAAAAACTAAAACCATTTCCCCTAAGAGCAGGAACAAGACAGGGATGCCCACTCTCACCACTCCATTCAACATAGTACTGGAAGTATTAGCCACTGCAATTGGACAAGAAGAAGAAATAAAAGGCATCCAAATTGAAAAAGAAGAAGTAAAGCTATCCTTATTTGCAGATGACATGATATTGTACATAAAAAACCTGAAGGACTCCATCCCAAAACTAATTGACTGAGTAAATAAACTCAGCGATGTAGCAGGATACAAAATTAATGCCAAGAAATTGGTGGCATTTCTATACACTAATAGTGAAATTACAGAAAGAGAGACTAAAAAAGCAATCCCATTTACCATCGCACCAAAAAAATAAGATACCTAGGAATAAACCTAACTAAAGACGTGAAAGACTTATATGTGGAAAACTACAGGACACTGAAAAAAGAGATAGAAGAAGATGTAAATAGATGGAAGAGCATGCCATGCTCATGGATTGGGAGAATCAACATCATTAAAATGTCCATACTACCCAAAGCAATCTATAGATTAAATGCACTACCCATTAAAATACTAATGACATATTTCACAGACCTAGAAAGAATTCTTCATAGATTCATCTGGAACAAAAAAAAAAGACCAGGAATAGCCACAGCAATTCTGAGAAAGAAGAATAAAGTAGGTGGGATCTCAGTACCAGATTTAAAGCTATATTACAAAGCAACTGGTCTCAAAAGAGCTTGGTACTGGCACAAGAACAGACATGTAGACCAATGGAATAGAATAGAGAACCCAGATATCCACCCAAACCACTATGCTCAACTAATATTTGACAAAGGAGGCATGAACACTCAATGGAGTCAAGATAGCCTCTTCAATAAACTGTGTTGGGAAAATTGGACAGATTCATGCAAAAAAATGAAACTGGAACACCAACTTACACCAACTACAGAAATAAACTCAAAATGGATACAGGACTTAAACATTAGAAGGGAGACCATAAAAAATACTGGAGGAATCCACAGGCAGCACCATTTCATACATATGCTGAAAGAACTTCTTCACTGATACTGCTCCAAAGGCAATGGTAGCTAAAGAAAAAATAAACAAATGGGACTACATCAAAATAAAAAGCTTTTGCATAGCAAAAGAAACCATCAACAAAATAACAAGAAAGACCACTTTATGGGAGAACATATTTGCAAATGTTATCACTGATAAAGGTTTAATCTCCAACATCTACAGCCAACTTATACAACTTAATATAAGGAAGATAAACGATCCAATTAAAAAATGGGCAACGGACCTAAATAGAACCTTTTCGAAAGATGATAGAAGGAAGGCCAAGAGACACATGAAAACATGTTCAAAGTCACTACTTATCTGAGAGATGCAAATCAAAACGACAATGCAATACCATCTTACAGAATGGCAATCATCAACAAATCAACAAAGGACAAGTGTTGGCGAGGATGCAGAGAAAAAGGAACCTTTGTGCACTGTTGGTGGGAATGCAGACTTGTGCAGCCACTATGGAGAACAGTATGGAGTTTCTTCAAAAAACTAAAAACGGATCTCCCATTTGACCCAGCAATCCCATTCTTAGGAATTTATCCTAAGAAATTACAAACACCAATCAGAAAGGATTTATGCACCCCTATGTTCATAGTAGCAGTGTTATATAGTTTTCTGTGTATAGGTGTTTTACCTTCTTAGTTAAGTTTTATTCCTAGATATCTTAATTTTTTTGGTGCAATAGTAAATGGGATTGCTTTTTTAGTCTCTTTTTTTGTAAGTTTACTATTGGTGTATAGAAATACCATAGATTTCTTGGTGTTAATTTTGTATTCTGCTACATTGCTGAATTCATTTATTAAGCCTAATACTTTTTTGAGGGTGACTTTAGAGATTTTTTGTACAATTTCATGTCATCTGCAAGTAAGGACAGCTTTACTTCTTTTCCAATTTGGATGCCTTTTATTTCTTCTTCTTGTCTAATTGCAATGGCTAATACTTGCAGTACTATGTCAAACAGGAGTGGTGAGAGTGAGCATCCCTGTCTTATTCCTGTTCCTAGGGGAAATGGTTTTAGTTTTTTCCCATTGAGTATGATGTTGGCTGTGGGTTTATCATATATAGCTTTTATTATGTTGAGGTATGATCCTTTTATTTCAACCTTGCTGAGAGTTTTTATCAAGCCAGAAAGGGTGTTGGGTTTTGTCAAATGCTTTTTCTCAGTTTGTTTATGTGATATATCGCGTTCATTGATTTGTGGATATTATACCATCATTGCATCCCTGGGATAAATCCTACTTGGTCATGGTGTATGATCTTTCTGATGTACTGTTGGATTCAATTTGCTAGAATTTTGTTCAGGATTTTGGCATCTTTATTCATGACGGATATTGGCCTGTATTTCTCTTTCATTGTGTTGTTTTTATGTGTTTTTGTATTACGATGATGCTGGCTTCATAGAATGAGTTCCTTCCCTTTGAATTTTTTGAAATAGTCTGAAGAGGATAGATTTTAGTTCTTTCTTGAATGTTTGGTAAAACTCCCCTGTGAAGCCATCTGGACCCAGGCTTTTGTTTGCTGGAAGCTTTTTTATGACTGCTTCAATTTCTTCCATAGTTAATTGGCCTGTTGAGATTTTTAGATTCTTCCCAATTAAGTTTAGAAGGTTTCATTTTTCTAGGGATATGTCTATTTCCTTCAGGTTGTCCAGTTTGTTGGAACAGAGTTGTTCATAGTATTTTTCAACAATCCTTTGTATTTTGGAGGGGCCTGTTGTTATTTCTCCTCTTTCATTTCTGATTTTGTTTATTTGGGTCCTCTCTCTTTGCTTCTTGGTGAGCCTGGCTAAAGGTTCATCTATCTTGTTTGTCCTTTCAAATAATCAGACCTTGGTTTTGATCTTTTGTACTTTTTTTGTCTCTATCATTTATCTCTTCTCTGATCTTCATTATTTCCTTCCTTCTGTTTACACTGGGCTTTTCCTGTTGCTCTCTTTTGAACTCTTTGAGTTGTAGGGATAGGCTATTTATTACCATTGTTTCTTATTTTACCAGTAGGTTTGTAGAGCTATGAACTTCTCTCTGAAGACTGCTTTGCTGTGTTCCATATATTTTGGATTGTTGTATTTTCATTGTCGATTGTTGACATGATGTTTTTATTCTTTTTTTTAAAATATATTTTATTGATTTTTTACAGAGAGGAAAGGAGAGAGATGGAGAGTCAGAAACATCAATGAGAGATTGACATTGATCAGCTGCCTCCTGCACTGGGGATGTGCCCTCAACCAAGGTACATGCCCTTGACCGGAATCAAATATGGGACCTTTCAGTCTGCAGGCTGATGCTCTAGCCACTGAGCCAAACAAGTTTTGGCTGTTTTTTATTCTTTGATCTCTCTGGTAACCCAGTCATTGTTTAATAGCATGCTATTTAGTCTCCATGTGTTTGTTTATTTTTTTTATTGTTTTTATTGTAGTTGATTTTCAGTTTTATGCAATTGTGATCTGAGAAGATGGTTGATATGATTTTTATCTTCTTAAATTTGAAGAGACTTTGCCTGTGACCCAATATATGGTCTGTCTTTGAAAATGACCCATATGAACTTAAGTAGAATGTATGTTCTGTGGTTTTGGGTGAAATGTTCAGAAGATGTCAATTCCATATGATTTAGTGAGTCATTTAGGATTGATGTTTTTTTGCTAATTTGTTGTTTAGCACATTTGTCCAATGGTGATAGTGGGGTATTAAAGTCCCCTACTATGATTCTACTGCTGTCAATATCTCCCATGATATCCTTCGGAAGTTTTTTTTTATGTTTTTCGGTGCTCTTGTATTGGGTGTGTATGTATTTACCAGAGTTATTTTTTCTTGTTGGATTGCTCCCTTTAGTATTATGTAGTGGCCTTCCTTATGTCCTTCACTTTGAGATCTAATTTTTCAGATATAAGTATTGCTACCCCAGTTTTTTTTATTTCATTTCCATTCACCTGAAAAACCTTTTTCCATCCTACCACCATCAGTTTATATGTGTCTTTTTTCTGGGGTGGGTTTTATGTAGACAGCAGATATACAGGTCATGTTTTCTTATCCACTCACTTACCCTATGTCTTTTGATTGGAGTATTTAATCTATTTATATTTAAAGTTATTATTGATAGGAACTTGTTTGTTGCCATTTTTATTCTTTACCCTTGTGTTCTTTCTTTGCTTTCTATTTCTTTTTTTTTTTACAGCAGACCCTTTAGCATTTATTGCAGTGCTGGTTTGGTGGTAATAAACTCCTTTAGTCATTTTTTGTCTACGAAGCTCCTGATTTCACCCTCAATTTTGGTTGGTTGCCTTGCTGGGTACAGTATTCTTGGATTCAGACCCTTCCTTTGCATGGCTTTGTATATTTCATTCCATTCCCTTTTAGCCTGATGTGTTTCTGTTGAGAAATCAGTTGCTAATATGATGGGGTAACTCTCTGTCTATCTCTGGCAGAAGATTCATACTTTGTTGTTGTTATTTACCAATTTAATTATAATGTGCTTTGGCATTGGTCTTTTGGGGTTCCTTTTGTTTGGGACACTGTGAACTTCTTGAATTTGTGCATTTTCTTCTCTATATCCGGGAAGTTTTTTGTCATTATTTCTTCAAATAGGTTTTCTATTCCTTACTCAGCTTTTTCTCTTTCTGGCAACCCTATTATGTAGATGTTGTTTCTTTTCATGTTGTCCCAAAGTTCCATTAGGCTCTTCTCTTGCTTTTTAATTTTTTTTCTAGAAGCTGCTCTGCTTTAGTATTTTTTTCTACCCTGTCTTCTAGCTCACTGATGTGGTCCTATGCATCTCCTAGTCTACTGTTAATGCTTTCGCAGTGATGTCATTTTTAATTTCTTCTTGATTCTTCTTCATTTTCTCTTGGTTATTACACATATTGTTGATTTTGTCTTCAATTATTTTCATCCATCTTATGACCATTTCTCTGAATTCTTTCTCTGATAGGTTGCTTGTCTCCATTTTGTTTACTTCCTTTTCTGGTGGTGCCTCCTTTTCTTTCAAATGTGAGCTGTTTCTTTGTCTCCCCATGATCTCTCTTTTCTGGGTGTCTTGTTATGTAGTTATCTCTCTCCTGCATTGATTTAAAGGCATAAAATACAACATGGCACAATGCACAAGGCACTGAATATACATATATTCACAATACTAATAACCCCAGATAAAGGTGACTATCAGAGAAAAGAGAATTAGGGAATAAGAAAGAAAGAAGAAGAAAAAGGAGTACATAAATAAAATTGGAAAAATGAAAAAAAAAGTAAGAGAGAAAAGGAAGAGAATAAAAAAGAAGAGGGAAAAGAACTATCTATATGGGGAGAAAACTCCAATAGAACAGCCACTAATCCCAACAAATGCAAGCAACAAATACCTAGAGTTGAATGCAAACTATAAAAACAACTAAGATCAATGAGATGAAGGAAATCATAAGCAAAAAACATAAACAAAAGAAGACAAACAAAAAAAATGAGAAAAACAAAACAATCTCATAAACAAGCATAAAAAAACAATATAATCAACAATCAAACAAACAATAACGAAAGGACAGAGAGAAAAAAATTTGGATAGTGAAAAAAGAGAAGAGAGAGGTGTGTATGAACTTAGAGCAGGGGAATGGAAATTAAATATATAAATAGGATAAAATCTTAATGGGATAAAATGAAGGAATAGGGAAAACCTAAAGCAGGAATAGGGTAAGAGAAACAGGACAAAAAGTGGGAAAAAGTGATGAAGAGAATGTTGGCATAAAGGTAAAGTTGAGATAGAGTAAAATGATGCTAAAGGAAAGATGAAAATAGAATATAGAACACTAATCCCAAAATAAAATAAAGATGAAATAAAGTGACATTTTAAGAAGATAAAATAGTAGTAGTAATAATACCAATTAAAAATAAAAATGTAATAATTAAAAAGGTAAAATCAATTGAGAAAAAAATAGTTTCTTAAGTAAAAGATGAAAAAGAATAAAAATAAAAATGTGCAGTCATAAACGTCATTAACTTCCTCTACTGTTCTGTTTAGCATGCCTGATTCCTAGTCAGGACAGTATTGAAGTTCACTGCATTCCACTGCTCATCAGTGTTGTAGGCCACAGTCCTGATGTTCAAGTAGGCAGTACTTCTTTGTTTCTTATATTCATTTATTTGTGTTTACACAAGAGTCAATTTGTGATTCAACCCCTGGTGGGCTGTGTTCCTGGATTGATCTCTGGGTCAATAGGTCCTCTCTAGCTAGTGTTTAGATTTTGTTTACCCTGTGGCACTTAATACCTTTTTGGGGGAATGGGATAACCCAGAGCTGGTTCTCTGATCATTATTCCCTGCTCTGATCCCCAGGTTCCACAAAAACAACTTTCCCCTGCAGTCTCTTAGAGTGTCCCCAGTTGGGTGATCCTATGTATTGGGCTTAGTAATCAAAAGCAAGGATTTAAAAAGGAAAAAAGGAGGAAAAGAAAGAAAGAAAAAAGAGCCAGAGTAAGTGCGTGAACTCTGGTGCTGTGGCACTAGTTTGTGCAGTCTTCTCCCCGGCCTCCAAACCCCCCC
>PVJN01038667.1:0-20222 GCA_004026805.1 Lasiurus borealis
CACCCCGTCCCCCACGGGCTCTCACTGCTCTGGGCGCTGCGACCTGGGCTGCGGGGCCTGAGCGGCGCCGGCACCGAGGCTGGAGGGTCGATGGGTGACGCCGAGGGAGCTCTGTCCGCGGAGAGGAGGCGGGGGGCACGGACACCCCAGTCCCGCCGGTTGGGGGTCACCAGCCTCAGACACACCTGCCCAGCGGGACGCCGCCTCCCTCACCTCCTCCTCCTTCTGGCAACCGGCCCGGGGGAAGCCCGTGAACAGCCTGAGGAAGTCAAAATGTCCGCCAGGAAGAGGACTCCGGAAGTCCCGCCCTAACCGGATGCAATGGCACCAAAATTGACGCCTTGCTTTCTGGGTAATGTAGTTTTCTCATCCGCCCAGCAGAGGGCTCGCTCTCCAGCCCAGGAACTGGAGGAACAAGGTGTGTGGAGCTGCCAGGGGCGCTGGGGAAGGAGGAGAGAGGACCAGAGGCTGGTTCCCTGGGACAGACTGACGGACCTCCAGGGGAGGGGGGACTGGGAGAGATCCCCCCAATAATATATGCACAGAGGGGAAATGGGAGACATCTGTAACATTATCAACAATAAAAATATATATATATTTCGCCAAAAGTGGTTTGGTTCAGTGGATAGAGCGTGGGCCTGCCGGGATCAATTCCCGTCAAAAGCATGTACCTTGGTTGTGGGCACATCTCCAGTGGGGAGCCTGCAAGAGGCAGATGATAGCTGTTTCTAGCTTTCTTTCTCTCCCCCTTCCTCTCTGTAAAAAATCAATTAAATATATTTAAATACACATATATATATATTCACATACATATATATATGTATTTCAAAAGAATATACTCTACCCGGTGTAACTGAGTAGTTGAGCATCAACTAGGATCCAGGAGGTCCCAGTGCTATTCCTGATTGGGCCACATCCCTAGGTGGCTTAATTCCCAGTGGGTTACAGGGACATGCAAGAGGCAGTTAATTCGTGATTCTCTCTTATCATCAATGTTTATAGTTCTTCTTCGCCTTCCCCTCTGAAATCGATCTACACATACACACACACACACACACACACACACACACACACACACACACTACAGGCCCGGTGCATGAAATCCGTGCACTCATGGGTGGGGGAGATCCCTCAGCCCAGCAGTTGGATATCCTTAGCGCTGCTGCAAAGGCAGGAGAGACTCCTGCCACCACCACTGTGCTCGCCATCCATGATCCCAGTATCTGCCCCCTGGTGGTCAGTGCACATCACAGCAACCAGTCATTCCCAAGTTCAGTCAATTTGCGTATTAGCCTTTTATTATATAGCAGATATATTTATTTATTTAAATAAGTTTACTGATTTCAGAGAGGAAGGCAGAAAGATCAACTAAGAAAATCACTGATTGGCCACCTCCTGCATGCCCCTACTAGGGATCGAGCCCATTATGTACCCTGGCTGGAATCAAACCTGGGACTCTTGAGTCCACAGGCTAAGGCTCTATCCATTGAGTCAAGCTGGCTAGGGTAAAACTATATTTAAAAAATATGCAGCTTTGCCAAAGCCGGTTTTGCCCAGTGGGTAGAGTGTCAGCCTGCAGACTGAAGGGTCCTGGGTTTGATTCGTCAAGGGCATGTACCGTGGTTGCAGGCACATGTTCATTCAGGAGTGTGCTGGAGGCAGCGGATCAATGTCTCTCTCTCTCATCTATGCTTCTAACTCTTATCCCTCTCCCTTTCTCTCTGTAAAAAATCAATAAAATATATTTAAAAAATAGAAAAATAAAAAAAATAAGAAAAGTCTTATTTCCATGTTTCTTGAAGACAACAACTATAAATGGAAAAGTAAGGTAAAGATATTTTCATTGATTTCGAGAGAAGGGAGACAAAAGGAGAGAAACACCAATTGGCTGTCTTCTCCCTGCCTCCACCCACCACCACCCTCCAATGGGGATTGAACCCATAACCCCAGCGGGTGCCCTGAAAGGAGTATCTAACTGGCAAATGTTCTGGTCATGGGACAATGCTCAACAAACTGAACCACTCCAGCCTGGATATTTTTTTTTTTTTGGTAAAATATATTTTATTGATTTTAGAGAGGAAGGGAGAGAGAGAAACATCAATGATGAAAGAGAATCATGGATAGGCGGCCTCCTGCACACACCCTACTGGAAATCGAGGCCGAAACCCAGGCATGTGCCCTTGGCCAGAATTGAACCTGGGACCCCCTCTGTCCACAGGCTGACACTCTATCCACTGAGCCAAACCAGCTAAGGCAGCTAGGTTTGTTTGTTGTTTGTTTTTTTTAACATCAAAATAGCATGTAATTAAAGAGAAAACGCAGGCCATGAGAGAATATATATGATTACATCCTATTGATGTTAACACAGAAATTGGAAGAGTACAGAGGCCAACAGGTAGATAGCTCCTACATTGTCTGGATGTTGGTGGTCAGTACACATTGTGAAGCTAAGGAGCTAATAGTTACTGAATGTTTACTACAGGTGCCAGGCCCTGGACTCAATCCTTTATCTGCATTATTATTTCATTTAATCATATTTGCAACCCGAGGTGGCTTAACCGTCTATTTAATGGGGAGCAAATCCAGGCTCAGAGACTCAATGTAAATTGAATTATTGTAGAGTTAATAAAGGCAGAGCTGAAAGTCAAACCCAGGTGTCTCTAACCACAGAGTGCTGGCTTGTTAGGCTCTGCTGCCTCCTACAGGGCAGAACAGGGGATGCATTCATATTAGGGCAGCCTAAATGTTCTATTGCATAAAGAACAGACCGAAAGCTTTATTTTTTTTTTCAAAAATGTATTTTATTCATTTTTTTAAAAGAGAAGAAGGGAGGACAGAGAGTTGGAAACATCGATGAGAGAGAAACACCCATCATCTGCCTTCTGTACGCCCCCCACTGGGGATGTGCCCGCCACCAAGGCACATGCCCTTGACCAGAATCAGACCTGGGACTCTTCAGTCCGAAGGTCGACGTTCTATCCACTGAGCCAAACCAGTCTTGGCTGGAGAGACATCTTCCAGATTCTTCTGTCAGAGGCGATAGACTTCTCTCTCACCTTATTTCATGGGTCAAACCACATTCACCAGCTGCAGCCAACATTGGGGTTCACTCAACCATAGGACGTGACCTCCTTGATGGGCCCCCGTAGGGTGACCACGTGGTGCCAGCTTCTTGTGAGAGACTGCACAGGGCCCAGGAGAGGAGTGGAGGTTGGTGGGAAATGACAGGGGAAGTCCATCAAGTTGCTCTACCCTGTCCCTGGCAAGATTCAAAGGGGTGAACCCCAGAAAAAGGAGTTTGTTCAGATGACATTGGCAGCAAACTCAGAACCCACTTGTCTGTGTGGCCCTGGGTCAACCCCTGCTGCCTGGACTCCCCCACATAGTCAACGAGAAGGCCCACCTGGTCAGGGTAGAGGGACAACATCCATGGGAGACTCGGCAACCGGGTACCTCCTCCAGGTGCCACAGGAGGATGGGTGCATGACCTAGACAGGAATCTCAGTGACCCCCCACTCTGGGTGTGTGGGCGACGATCTGAACATTGACCCATGCTGGCCAGGACAAGGTGCATGGTCACCCATTCAGGAAAGTCCGGGGCCACTTTCTCTTAACAGCTTGGTAGATGTCTATGACCTACCTTTGTTTCCTGTCTCCAAGACACTTCCAACCCAACCAGAGGACTAGGTGGCTCAGTGGCCAGCAACGCCTCCCGGGAATCGGCCTCTGCAGAGGGAGCTCCTCTCTCCCTCCCCGGACAGGTCGTGGCTGGAGCACCTCATTATGGAGGACTAGGTTGGCCCTGCCTGGATCACTAGTTTTCTTGGAGCACATGCGGACTCCTAGGGCATGACCAATCTGGGAACACATGCCAGAGCTCGCTCCCCGTCCCACTAACAATGGCCCCAAAGGACAGAGTAGCCACCACCTAGACTGGGACAGAGGGCCTCAGAGCCATTACCTGGCCCAGCACCAACTCCCCATGGGAACTGCCCTGAGATTCCTGCCCACACCCCCTCCCCAGCTGCCACCACTACTCCCAGCGCTGACCCCTGCCTGAGAAGCTGAGCCCCTCCAACCCCTGAAGGTGCAATGGCCCAGGGTCCAACCCCGGCTGGCAGGTGCAGAGACCACCAGGGGCCCGTGCAGGCCCAGAGCGTCTCCTGGCTGTTCTGGGTTCAGTCCAGGGAGCACTCTGATGTCATCGTGCCCTATGGGTGCTTGTGCAGCTCAGCTCTCGCCCCCTCCTGCTACACTGGACGCCCTGGCATTGCCCTCCTGGTCCCGGGGTCACTGCCTGCTCTGCCCCCAGGAGAACCCTGGCTGCAGGTCACTACTGGGCGCGGGGTGACTCCAGTGTTCACAGGTGTGTGCACTGACTGGGTGAATAACATATATATTGAACTCAGAGAGAGAAATAGGGTTAGAGATACATCCATTTTTTAGTTCCATTCTTTCTACACTTCCTTTGGTTGATGCTTGTCTTTGCTCTGACCGGGATGGAACCTGCGACCTTGGTGTTATGGAGATGACTCTCTGACCCACTGGGCTAGTTGGGATTGGCCGGACCTGTGTTATATTCAAGTAAAAGAACCCAATCATGTGTCTGAGACACGACAAATACAAAAACCATCATGAAGACAGTGGTGGGAGGCTAGAATGGGATTCATGGGGTGTAATACAGGACTGGTTTTTTTATTATTGATTTTTTACAGAGAGGGAGATAGAAACATCAATGAGAAACATCAATCAGCTGCTTCCTGCACGCCCCCTGCTGGGGATGTGCCCGCAATCAAGGTACGTGCCCTTGACCAGAATCGTACCTAGGACTCCTCGGTCCACAGGCTGACGCTCTATCTACTGGGCCATTCGGGACCATTTCATGTGGATACATTTCCTGTGACCTGTTTCAAGGGCAGACTGTATTTCCTATCCGTTATTTTTAAAGGCGGAGGATGAAGCTCCGAGAAGGGCAGGAGGACCTTGGTTTCAACGATGCGGGGATACATGGAAACACAAAAATGTAAGTTTAAAAATATATATTGTACTTAAATAACTTTAGAAAACAGTTTAAAACTTGAAGATCCCAGTAATTTTACTGCGTTATTAGCGAAGTTCTGGAGCACATTTGCTGCTAATGTACCAGTGTGTTGGAAATAAAATACAAGGATGTGCTACTGACGTATCTCATCACATCTGTGTTCCATGCTACCGTTTTGGCAGGGTAAAATGGACTTACACCAGGAAACTGGCAAATTCTACAAATGTAGACAAGGTATAAGTGAATGCTTAGACTTTTTAAAAAATATTTTATTGATTTTTTACACAGAGAAAGGGAGAGGGATAGAGCTAGAAACATCAATGAGAGAGAAACATCAATCACCTGCACACTTCCTACTGGGAATGTGCCCTCAACCAAGGTACATGCCCTTGATCGGAATCAAACCTAGAAACTTTCAGTCCACAGGCCAATGCTCCATCCACTGAGCCACACCGATTAGGGCATTAATGCTTAGATTTAAATAAGAGTGGCCCCAGCATTAACTGGTTTGGTGCAGTGGATAGAGCAACAGCCTGCGGACTCAAGGGTCCCAGGTTCAATTCCAGTTAAAGGCATGTACCTTGTTTGTGGGGAGTTTGCAGGAGGCAGCTGATCGATGGTTCTAACTCTCTATTTCTCTCTCCCTTCCTCTCTGTAAAAAATCAGAAAAAAAAAAAAATATATATATATATATATATATATATATTTTTTTTTTTTTTTTTTTTTTAAAGAGTGGCTCCAAATGCTAACAATGCAAATTAAATGTATGAGTATATGGTATACGTTGGCTTAATTTGTACATAGCATTATAACTGAATAAAATAATTTTTCCTTCCAGGTTTCAAAACTAATGCTTCCAAATGGCAAAGGAGTCACCTAGGAATGAGGGAAATTTAAGCAGATTAAGTGCTGCATAGTCCTCCTTTGTTTAAAATAAGAAATTTATTTAGACAATTTGAAACAGATTCTCAGCAGAAATTTTAACAAAGCAGATAAAGACAATGCAAAGAAATGTATGAAAAAAAATGTTCACCATAAAAAATTCCTCAGTAGATGGAATTAAAACAAGGGCAAATTAACACTGCATGCATTTCTGGTGTTACTATGTGAAAAGGTTGCCCATTGTATGTCCTTGCAGGGTAGCAGAAAAGTTAGCATTTTTATATTCTGTGGGAAATGGGGGAAGGTAAAGGAAATGACCATTTTGGGTCACAGTTCTGCATATCTTTTATGTAAAACATTCACCTACACAACAGTTTGATACATAGAACATATCTCTGTATATTCCCAAAAGATTTATTTATAATGCCCCAAACCTGAAATTAATAAAAAACACAGATCAATAAAGTGGTTATTCACAGAACCCAGTACTACTCAGCAATAAAAAATAAAATAAAAAATTTAAATCTTCACAAGCATTTGTATTAAATCTCAAATTATTTTGTGGCATGGAGGAAGCCAGTATTTGTTAAAATGTACACATCAAATAATGCCTATAAAATTATGAACTATAGGTGAACTCTTCTATTGTAAAGAATGGAAAATCCCTGAGTGCATGGATGGCAGAGAAAGGCAGAGAGATTAGAACAGAGTAGTATAGAATTGTTGGTATGGAAAATAATACAATAATTAATAACAACAAAAAGGAATAAATTCTGCCCTGACCAGTGTCCTCAGTTGGTTGGGTGCCATCCCATTCACTGACAGGTGTCTGATTTGATTCCAGGTCGGTGAATATCCCCAAATGGATTTTTAATTGTGGTGTGCAGGAGGAAGCAGATCTATATTTATCTCTCTCTTCCAGTTTCTCTATCTCCCAAAAAAAGAATAAAATTATATTTTCTAAAATATTTTTTTCAAAAAAAAAAAAATCTCTATTTTTTTGCAAACATACAACTGTGAGCCTATTGTTGCCCCACCCTGTGTAGGAGTTACAGGTGGTTTATGTCACATGTAACAGTTTCACAGTTTTGTCTCGAAAACAGGGCTCACCAAATAGCACACATGAGACAGGTCACATTGTTACATGTCAGTTCTCATTTGCTAGGAGGACCAGCCTTGACTCAGTGGCAGCAAATGTCAAGCAGAGAAGAATGCTCAGTGGTTACAAAAGACACATCCTGGGTCTGATTTCAGCATTATCCTTCCTCTAGTTTTGAGGACTTGCCTGTTGAGCAACAACCTTGAGATGAACACTTTAGGGTACCAGGGGAATTCACAAAATCATGAGATTATTCTCTCTGCTAGTGATGCCAACTATAGGAAATAGTGATGGAGGTCTTCAGAATGTCCTCAAAGATCAAACAGGCCACAAGTCACAAAGTAATTTAGATTTTAGTCCCAAAGAGGCACTTTTCATCTACTTTAACTGCAGCATCTGTCATGGCTATGAAATCAGTGTCTCTGTCCCAATTCTAATTCCACCTCAGAGTCTTACATCAAATGACACCAGCCTATGAAATCTCAAACATCATGACACATGGCCTCTTTGGAGGATGTGGAGAGTAGTTCCCGTAAACATTGCTGACATTTATGTAATACATATTGTGAACAGAGAATATAACTCATATTGTTCATAGGCGCACAATAAACGCTGCTGGTTCAGAGTGACCATTTACCTCTACAACATAAGAGGCACCAGACAGCAAATTACAACCACAACATCATGCACACTCTCTCTAAACGAAATTAGCCAATATTGAACAAAGAGTGACTTTCTGCCATCAAACTGTGCCTTCCAAAGCACAAAGTTTGAGATCACACTGTATCTGTTTACCTGTTCATCCTGACAGATCACAACTTTCCTTTCAATCATCCCAGGGAGAAAACAGAACCAACAAAATTAAAGGTACAAAAGAAAAAAATCACCTTTACATAAAGATCAAAAACCAAAGCAGAGGATAACAAAAGGTTTGCAGGTTGATGAATTGGAACCTGAAACAATTCATTACAGCATAATGTGAGAACCACAATGTCCCTCAAAGTAGCACTTAACTGAGGATAGGTGCTCTAGATGAAACCTGGGTCCATTCTCTGGTCAGAAATAAAGGAATGAAGATTCATCCGGGAGTTCTAAATATTCATAATTTTCTCAAGAACATGGAGGGATTGTGACAGGTGCACACTCTTCGGGTAAGCCAGGTAGTAGGGGAGAAAGAGCTTCCACACAAATACTTACAGTGACATCAGATTGTAGGCCTGAGTAGGTTAACAAATGGGATCCAGTTTCTGAAAGTGTCACTTATACCTGAACCTTAGGAGGCATCTAGCAGAGTGTATGTTCTGATAAAGGGGTTTGCATTCAGGTAAGTGGGGGTAAAAGCTTCTCTTCTGGTGTTGCTCTTCTGAGAAGTAAAACATACCCTGCACATTTAAAGCTCTTCTCCAGTGTGTGCTCTCATGTGTTGAATAAGGGCATATTTGTAGCGAAAAGATTTCCCACATTCACTGCACTCATAGGGTTTTTCCCCAGTGTGAATTCTCTGGTGGATAAGCAGGTGACTGTTGTGCCTATAAGATTTCCCACATTCACTACACTCGAATGGTTTTTCACCAGTGTGAACTCTGTGGTGTGGAATGAGGTGAGCCTTTTGTCTGAAAAACTTCCCACAGTCACTACACTCATACGGTTTTTCTCCAGTGTGAACTCTCTGGTGGATAAGTAGGTAACTGTAATGACCAAAAGATTTCCCACATTCACTACATTCATAAGGTGTTCCTGTAGTGTGAACTGTGAGATGTTGAATGAGGTTAGAGCTTTGACGGAAGCACTTACCACAGTCACTGCACTCATATGGTTTTTCTCCGGTGTGAACTCTGCTATGTTGGATGAGATTAGAGCTTCTGCTAAACGACTTCCCACAGTCACTACACTCATGTGGTTTTTCTCCAGTATGAACTCGGCTATGTTGCATGAGAGTAGAGTTACTGCTGAAGGACTTCCCACAGTCATTGCACTTATACGGCTTTTCTCCAGTGTGAACTCTCTTGTGGTTAAGGAGGTGACTATTGCGCCTAAATGATTTCCCACATTCACCACACTCATAAGGTTTTTCTCCGGTGTGAATTCTGTGGTGTTTAGTGAGGGAAGACCTTATATGGAAGGTCTTCCCACATTCGGTACACTCATAAGGTTTTTCTCCAGTGTGTACTCTGCTATGTTGGATGAGAGTAGAGTTACTGCTGAAGGACTTCCCACAGTCACTACACTGATATGGCTTTTCTCCAGTGTGAACTCTCAGGTGAATAAGGAGGTAACTCTTCTGCCTAAAAGATTTCCCACATTCACTACACTCATAAGGTTTTTCTCCAGTGTGAACTCTGTGGTGTTTAATGAGGGTAGCACTTTCACTGAAGCACTTACCACAATCACTACATCGATGTGGCTTTTCTCCAGTGTGAACTCTGCTGTGTTGGATGAGAGTAGAGTTACTACTGAAGGACTTCCCACAGTCACTACACTCATACGGCTTTTCTCCAGTGTGAACTCTTTTGTGCTTAAGGAGGTGACTATTGCTTCTAAATGATTTCCCACATTCACTACACTCATATGGTTTTTCTCCAGTGTGAATTCTCTGGTGGATATGGAGATTACTATTGTTACTAAAAGATTTCCCACATTCACGGCACTCATAAGGTTTTTCTCCAGTGTGAACCCTGTAGTGTTTAGTGAGGGAAGACCTGTAATTGAACAGCTTTCCACAATCAGTACATTCATAGGACTTTTCTCCAGTGTGAACTCTATGTCTACTGAAGTTAAAGGTACACTTGAAAACTTTTCCACAGGTATTACTCTCATATTTCCCTTCTTCAGAGCAGACATCCTGATGTTGAACAAGGCTCTGGTTGTGGCTGGCAGCTTTATCACATTCATCCCACTGGTGATGCTTTTTTCTATTGAGAAATTCCTCTGAAATTTCACTACGACTGTGTGGCTCCTTAGGGTCAAGAGGGGCCTGGTTCTGGAGAAGCTCTGACATGGCTGTGAAGTCTTCCCCAACATCCTTACTGGTTGAAGGCAGCCCTGATAAGGAAAAACTGAAGTTGGTAAAAAACAAGGCCCTGTCCACAGCTTCTTTCCAGGGCTTCTCTCCACTGGCTTCCCTCTGTTGTTGGTGAGGGTTTGCACTGAAACGGAAGTCTCTCACACATGTGTCACTAAAGAAGGCTTTCTGCTCAAAGTCTGCTGCTAGTGACTCAGTCAGGTGCAGAATATCTATGAACACAGAGAAACACGTCCGGCAGAGATGAGTGCTCTGGGTTGCTGGAGCTGTCTTAAAAGCACTGACCTGTGACTCCCCTTGTATAGATACACTCTGCTCAGAACACACCTCTGCATCATCTGTTTTATGCCAACAACCTAAAAAGAGAAAAATGGTGATGAAATGAAATGTCAACTGTGGTGACAAGGAGAAGTCTCATTACAAAAGTGTTTTTGCTCATAACACAATGGTTCCTAGCAATTGTCTGACAATAAAATATCCGAACGAAATATTGATAAGATGCTGTTGTGAAGATCTGGGACACTGTCCTAACTGGTTTGGCTCAGTGGATAGAGCGTCAGCCTGTGGACACAAGTTTCCCAGGTTCGATTCCAGTCAAGGGATATACCTTGGTTGTGGGCACATCCCCAACAGGGGGTGTGCAGGAGGCAGCTGATCCATGTTACTCTCTCATCAATGTTTCTAACTTTTTCTTCCTCCCCCTTCCTCTCTGTGAAAAAATAAATAAAGTATATTTTAAAAAAACAAAAGAGAAAAAGAAGTGGGACACTGAGGATTACCATACAGGAAAGATCACACACAAAATATGAAACAAATATGGCAAGTACCACATGGAATAGAAGCTGGATAATCTGCTCATGCGTCTGCCAACAGTGTTCAACAAAGCTTGTCTGCTGGTGACATGGGCCAGCAGTGCAGAAGGTTGCTTATATCTTATTCCACATAAAATTCAAGAAATGAGAAGCTTGTGTTGGGATCTAGTGAAGCACATGTATGCACCTCATAACACAAATGCAGGTCAATATTTGAGAATACTGCAGAAAGAGCAGTTCAGAGGAACAGGTAATGGAGAAAGGGCAAAAAGGTGAAAGTAGCCAGAAACCAGGAAGTCACAGATTACAACATAAGTCAGCAAGTATCAAGCATGGGAATGAAAAGGTAGAAATATGAGCAGTAGCGAGTGGCACCTAAACATAAACTCTGCTGGACATGAGCAGGATCCTATTATGATCTAAACACCACCCTTATGTCATAACTCCCCCGAGTTACAACTCAAGTGGACCAGGTAACTCTTTAGATCACCCTACATGTTCACCCTGTAAAAAAACAGAGTTCTCCTTTCACCTTCTACTGTACCAGCGCACAAAACACAAATATTCTGAGTACAGTGGTACCTCGAGATGCGAGCGCCCTAACATACGAGATTTTTGAGATACGAGCCATCGAGCGAGCGATTTTTGCTTTGAAATAAGAGCAACAGTTGAGATAGGAGTAATCAGGCCGATCTGCCGGCTGCACACGACCCACCAGTTTACCGCAACTCGAGCGTCTCATAGTTTCCCACACCTCAAGGTTACAGAACGAATTAATCTCGTATCTCAAGGTACCACTGTATTAGTGAAGGACAATAGAGATGAGTAGCCAGCACTGGCCTAGAGCAAGACAGCATGCCATAGTATTCAGGGACAGAATATTACAAACAATGAAAGAAGGTCTTTCAAGAACTGCCCATGGTTCATGCACTCAGTCACAAAGAGCCTTTAGCTGGAAGAATGGTGCAGAAGTGGAAGCCAGGGATGTGGACATAAACACCCTCCCAGAAAGAAAAAGTTCAAGTGTGGGCCTATTAAGCTGTTTGCAACAAAACTAATGCCCTGATACTTCCTGCCCTATCTGAGACTATGGGTGTGAGGGATATTCATGGAGTCCTTTGCTTTGGGCTCCAGACACACTCAGCACTATCAGCCACAGCACATTTGACAGGATAATGGGATAAAATAGAAGAGCCCATGGTCTGGCTGTGAAAGAGAGAAAACTATGTTTTGAGAATAAAGGAAGAGATGGCATCACCTGAGGACAAAGAGACAATATGAAACTCTTACCTGAAGATGAGACAAGTGCAAACACTTCCAGCATCACATCGCAGTACAGAAGTCTCTGAGCCTCATCAAGGAGCCCCCACTCCTCCTGGGAGAAGACAATGGCCACATCCTCAAAGTCCATATGCTGTCAAAAGGGGAACAGTACAGCCCATGATCAGCGTCTCTGATAGGATTTTATGTTCATCATCCTCCCCAACATCCACACCCATCTGCTCCCTCCACTCTCCACATCAGAATAATTCCAAGACTTGGTCCATCAAAGTCACTTTCTCCTTACATTTCTACTGATACTGTGTTTTCCCATAACAATAGGGGTGGATGAACATATAGATGATACCTGTACTCTGGGACTGACATGTAGGCCACACTGCCCCTTTTCAATATTGTGAGTCTCATGAATATAGGGTAGGGAGAAATGATGTCCATAATGAAGGTGTGAGTGATTTGACATGCTTCTTGTCAGACATTACCCTTGCTGTCCCCGGATTCTCATTTCAAGACCCCAATAATCATGACATCACTCTTCAATGCTTTGAGTCCAATCCCAGGGTGGTGAGGCCATCACTTTGCACTACCTGCTGCACATAATTCATTGAACCACACTTCCCATACTTCATTCCCAGAGGTAAAACAAGGTAACACAAATGTGCCGTGTTGAATACAGTTTATTTCCTAATCATCTTCTTTTCCAAAATTCTCATTCACCAACTCTGTAATATATTTCTCTTCTTATCTTCTCCCTTCTTTAAGCCAGTGGAGATTTGAAATCCCAGATGACAATATGTATGCTATCTCATTCCTATTGATCACTGAACATCCCTCAATAACAAAAGGCAGGTAGGTGTGCAGGCAAGTTTCACCTAAGCTCTCAGCCAGGAATGTACCACTAGAACACACCCTCTTTTCAGGAAGTAACCTGAAATTCACCATATCATATTATGCAAACATCAGCAGAAATGGACTTAACATTAATTCCCTCTTATTTAAATGTTAGGATCCTGCATGCATGAAAGCACATGCCCTCTCCAAGGGCACATCACTCTTCTTCCCACACCTCTCTCACACCTGCATTCCCATACCCACAGCCGCAAGGTCATTTCCTTGACTTCCTACTCATTACTCAACATGTGTGGTATAGTGACTGCTTGGCAGTCCACACTCATTAAAGCAGCCTTGAGTTCTGCTATGGAGGCCTCCCTCCCTGATTGTGTTTTCCTTCAACCTCAATTACTGAGAACCACATCAGATCTCAGATATCCAGACACCACCTCAAATGGTATTGCACCTGATGTCCCTTCACCAATCACAGCCTTCAGCACTCAAGTCCCATCACCTAAGGTCCTCTACCCCATGCCCAGTGAGTCACACAGATGACCATTCATGCCCCTAAGTAAATCAACTGGTCAGCAAACTCATTAGTCAACAGAGCCAAATATCAATAGTACAATGATTGAAATTTCTTTTGAGAGCCGAAAACTGACTTCTGCGCATGGGCCACAAAGTTTCAATTGCACTGCACATGGTATTTTGTGGAAGAGCCACACTCAATGGGCCAAAGAGCCGCATGAGGCTTGAGAGCCACAGTTTGCTGACCATGGCCCTAGGGGTTCTGCGTCTTCAGGAACCTGGGGAAAGAGGTGACCTTGAGATGCCTGCATTTCCTCAGGGCCTCAGTCCCCAGTGCACACCCTTTCTAGAGACCTTATCATTTACAGGACTTTTTTCTGTCCCTAAGTCTTCTCATTCTTCCTCTGAGCAGTTTTGGGGAAAGGTTAGAATCCTACCTCAGATAACGTCTCTCCTTTGTTCATAAGCACCAATGGTGGCACTCCCTGAAAATGAAAGAAAAACTCCTCACACACAACTTTCCCTCATGTTTCTTGTTGCCTTTAGACATAAAACAGACGTGGGTTTCCTGAATCCTCCCAGCTCAACCACACCACCATGTCCTTCCTGGCTGGCATTGCCGCCTGTCACCACTTTCACCATGTCACATCGTCTGTTACCACTGGAGACTCAGTTCTGTAAGCTGCAACCTGGGCTGCAGGACCTGACACTGGAAGGTACAGGAGGTGAGCTGAGTGGAACTCTGTAAGCAGAGGAATCTGGGAAGCAAGGAGGCATCCATCCCTCCTGCTGTGACTCCACAAGCCTCAGACAGACCACTCAGAGCAGGGACAGCTTCTGATGCCTCGCAGTGGTTTTAAGGCAGAGCACCAGGGCCTATGACTGTGGTAACAGAGGAAAGAGGTCAAGATGACCACAAGGAGGAAGATGCTGGACGTCACACCCAAACCAGTGGGCACCTGGGTAACGTGACTCTTCTGGGCTTTCACTGGCTAAACCAGTGGTCGGCACACTGCAGCTCACGAGCCGTGGCTTGCCGCTCTGTAAACTAATGAGTTTGCCGACCACTGACCTAGACTCTCAATTCCAATAATTATAGGCTGTTGTTGTTCCTTGTGATGAAGCCCCTATCCCAGTAGTCGGCAAACTCATTAGTCAACAGAGCGGCAAACCACATCTCGAGAGCCACTGTTTGCTGACCACTAGGCTAAACTCACCCATCACTGGGGCGATTGCCCTTTGGGTAACATACTTTTCCAGGCCCCCCAAGTGCCATTAGGATCCCAGTCACTGACTGACCACGGCAGTGTTGGTTTTGGGACACTAAGTGGCACTGGGAAATGACAACTTCAGGTTTTGGTGGCTGTTATAGGCTTTTGTGGAGTGTTGTCTGCAACTGATCTCTTGTTGAGAGATATTGTTGCAAATTCCATAGAACCCAGAATGCTCCCTGAGATGGAAAGTGCTATTTCATTGATTCCTGAAACCACAAATCTAAATGAATATATATAGTTATATAAGATTTATTTGAATTTTAGATAAATGAACTGAGATGAAGAAACAGCTGTCAGCTGCCTCTTACATGCCCCCCAACCCACCGTAAATACAACTGAGAGATGTGGTTTGTGCCCGACCAGGAATTGAACTGGCAACCTTTCTGTGCATGGGAAGATGCTCAACCAACTGTGCCACTCCAGCTGTCAGATTATCTTTAACATAAAAACATCACATTAAGACAAAAAGCAGGCTGTAAGAGAATATACATAATCCCACTCTACTCGTTTCAAAGTAGTATCTGAAGGGTTACATAGGCGAACAAGTTGACGGTTCCTACATTGTCTGGATGTCTGTGGTCAGTACACATTGTGAAGCTAAGGAGCTAACAGTTACTGATGTTTACTACAGGTGCCAGGTCCAGATTCGACGCTTTACCTGCATTATTGTTTCATTAAATCCTCTCTGAAACCTGAGATGGTTTAACCTACTATTTTATGGGAAGGAAATCCAGGCTCAGAGACTCAACGTAAATTTAATTACGTTGCAGAGTTAATAAAGGCAGGGCTGGAAGTCTCTAACAGAGCTCTGGCTTCTAATGTTAGGCTCTGCTACCTCCTAGAGGGTAGAATAGGGGATGCATACCCACTAAAACAAGCTAGATGTTATTGTGGGTAACAAACAGGCCCAGACTTTAGTGGCTTATCCTAAAGAAGGTATCTTTCTCGTTCATACCACATGAACACCCTGGTTTCCCTGGGAATGGGATAAAGTAGAAGCACCATGTTGGTACCTATTAGGTGTTATCAGAAATGGAAAGGAGGATGGCTAGTCTTAGTGTTTCCAGACACTTCTGTTAGAGGTAACAGACTTCACTCCCACCTCATTTCATTGGTCAAAATACATCACAGGGCTCCCGCCAACACCAAGGGCTCAGTAGGAGAACCTGACATACTTGATGGGCCCATTAAGGCAACTGCATGGAAGCAGCCTTTTTTGGGGCTGTGAAGGGTCCGGGAGTGATGCTCTGAGTAGACGCAGGCACATTCCTCTACTACTAGGTGTAAGCCTAGCTTTCACATGGGCAATGGATTGACCTCCTCTTCAGAGACTAGCAGTCCCACCTCCCAGCCCTCTCAGGTGTATCCAGTTCTTCATTACTGAGGGGAACTTAGAGGCCCTGGAGCCATGGTCAGCAAACTGCGGCTCCAGCGCCACATGCAGCTCTTTGGCCCCTTGAATGTGGCTCCTCCACAAAATATCATGGCCTGGGCAAGTCTATTTTGAAGAGGTGCATTAGAAGAAATTTAAGTTTGAAAAATTTGGCTCTCCAAAGAAATTTCAATTGTTGTACTGTTGATATTTGACTCTGTTGACTAATGAGTTTGCCGACCACTGCCATGGAGTCTTCCCTCTCAGCTTTTCCCATATGCACCCAACCACTCATTCCTTCCTAGGCATCCAGGATCCTACAGTATTTTCATGAAAGCCCAGAGTCCTCCACAAACAGCCCTCTCCACATTCTATATCTCCTTCTGTCCTCAGGGTTTTCCCCAATTCTCCACCTTCCCCCAGCCTGGGATTCTATAAAATGACCCTTCACTTCATCCATTTTTGGAGCCTGAGATGGGATCCCCCAGAGGAATACCAGATACCTGAAGAGCAGAAGCATTAAGGGCTCAGCCTGCAGGAGGATACAGAATACATTGTCCACTCCATCACCCCAGAAGCAAATGCCTATGCATTTGCTTGTTTCTAGGGTGCAGAAACACACAAACTCACAGGAAACAGACACCACAAGCACAGAAACACAAAGGTACAGAACACCCTAGCATCACATCACAGTTCAGAAGTCTCTAAGCCTCATCAAGCATCCCCCACTCCTCCTGAGAGAAGACAATGGCCACAACACCAAAGTTCAGATCCTGTCATGAAAGGGAAAGCTCAGTCCATGATCAGCTTCTTTCCTAAGATCCCAAGTCTGTAATGGCCCTCCACATTCATCCACTGCCTCTGCTTCCACATTGGAGAAGATAGCAGGCCTTGGGCCAACGAAAGTCACTCGCTTCTTAAATTCCTACTGATAATTTTGTTTCCCACAACAAAGGCAGTTGAGCAGAGAGAAGATACCTGAGCTCTGAGCCACACATTTAGGTCACACTGCCTCTTGTCAATAGAGCAGGTGTCAATTCCCCTTACTGCCCTAACCACTTGGCCCAGTGGATAGAGCATCAGCCTGCAGACTGAAAGGTCCCAGGTTTGATGCAGCTGATTGATGAATCTCTCTCATCAATGTTTTTAACTCTCTATCCCTCTCCCTTCCTCTCTGTAAAAAAATCAATAAAATATATTTAAAAAATTAAAAAATTAAATTTTGCCGAGACTGGTTTGGCTCAGTGGATAGAGCGTCGGCCTGCGGACTGAAAGGTCCCAGGTTCGAT
This sequence comes from Lasiurus borealis, assembly GCA_004026805.1. Classification (NCBI taxonomy): domain Eukaryota; kingdom Metazoa; phylum Chordata; class Mammalia; order Chiroptera; family Vespertilionidae; genus Lasiurus; species Lasiurus borealis. The sequence goes on from PVJN01038667.1 coordinate 17,429, forward strand.
TCCAGTCGGGGGCATGTACCTTGGTTGCGGGCACATCTCCACTGTGGGGCGTGCAAGAGGTGGCTGATCGATGTCTCTCTCTCATCGATGTTTCTGACTTTCTATCCCTCTCCCTTCCTCTCTGTAAAAAAAAACAATAAAATATATATTTTTTTAAAATTAAATTTCTCTTATTGTATCACCTAACCTACCAGAAATGGGTTCACCCATCATTCACTCTCCTGTCAATGTCAGGACCCTGTGACCATGAATTCACACTCCCTTCTCCGTGTGCACATCACTTTCTCCCACACTTCTCTCACACCTGCACTCTCACAGCCCAGCCCCTATAGGCATGTGCTTGGCCTCTTACTTATTACTCAGCCTGTGTGGTCAGGAGAATGCTTGCCAACTTCAAATAGGATCCAGTACTGCCCAGATTCTGAGAGTCTACACTCCCAGTGGCAGTCTTGAGTCCTGCTATGAAAGCTTCTCTCCATGAACATGTTTTCCTTCAACCTCACCTACTGAGAACCACTATCAGATTTCAGATACCCAGAGCCCACCTGTCCTGGTGCTGCACTTGATGTCCCTTTACCAGTCACAGCCAACATCTCTTCACTTACCCTATCACTCAAGTCCCAGCCCCAGTGGTCCTGTGCACCAAGCCCAGTGAGTCTCACAGATGACCACTCAAGCCTCTAAGCTAACCCACAGGACTGACTGCAACCTTCAGGACACCCCAAGGGTCACAGCAAAACCCTGGTGAGTGTTTGGAAAAGTAAATATGTACCAGCCTTAGTCCATCTTGTGTGAATTACTCTTTGAGCTCCAATTCATATCATGTGCATTCACCTTTTAAAGGCTTTGGCTGCTGGGAAGCCATTATCTTCCCAACACTACATGACCACCTCTGTCCCTTTGCTGTGTTGTGACCCCCATCTCCCCAAAACAGGGGCCCCGGCAGGAAAGCCACTCCTCTGGGTCACACTGATCCTCTGAGCTACTAAGACCATTATCATCCTGACCATGATTCCTGAATTAAAGTGATTCACAGTCCTGGCCACTGTGTCTCAGTTGAATAACCATCAGCCCATGCACTGAGAGGCCACAGATACATGCCAGTCCCATCAAGTCCCCTGCCTGGGGTTCGGACTGAATTCCCATAGTGGTCATGCAGGAGGGAACTGATTCTCATTTCTTTCTCCTGGATGTTTGTCTGTCTCTCTCCCTCTCCCTTCCTTTCTACTTCTAAAATCAGAATAAAAGTATAGATATACTTTTATTTTTTTATGCTTCATTATTTTTAAAAAGTTTTTTTTATTGATTTCACGAAGGAGAGGAAGAGTTAGAAACATCAATAATGAGAATCACTGATCAGCTGCCTCCTAAAAGCCCCTTACTGTGGGTTAAGACCCCAAACCAGGCATGTGCCCTTGACCAGAATCAAACCTGGTACCCTTCAGTCTGTAGGCCGATGCTCTAGCCACTGAACCAAACCAGCTAGGGCCAAATATATGTATATACACACTGAGAGACCAGATTATTATGATTTCTGGATGCATAATAATCTGGCCAATCAGTATATAGCCTATATAATAAAAGACTAATATGCAAATTGTCCCCTCAACCAAGAGTTCGACCAGCAGGCAGACCAGCCAACTAGCCATATCCCCTCCCCCTAGCCAGGTTGGCCAGACACCACCCATGCATGAATTCATGCAACAAGCCTCTAATCTATACTAATAAAAGGGTAGGGTAATATGCTAATTGGACCAGATGTCTTCTAGACATCCATCTGGACATCCTTCCGCACAAAGCCACAGTGGCAAGGGGCGAGGCAGAGGCAGTTAGGGGTGACCAGGCTGGCAGTGGAGGGCAATTAGGGGTGACCAGGCTGGCAGAGTAGGGCAGGTAGGGGGCATCAGACCAGCAAGCAGAGGCATTTGGAGGTGATCAGGCAGGCATGGGAGCAGTTAGAGGCGAGCAGGCTGGCAGGAGTGCAGTTAGGGGCAATCAGGCCAGCAGGCAGAGGTGGTTAGAGGCTATCCGGCAGGCAGGAAAGAAGAGGTGGTTAGGGTGATAGGGCAGGCAGGCAGATGAGAAGTTAGGAGGAGCCAGCGGTCCTGAATTTCGAGAGGGATGTCCGACTGCCGGTAAAACAGTCAAACATCCTCCAAGGAGTCCTGGATTAGAGAGGGTGCAGGCTAGGCTGAGGGGGAACCTCCCCCCCCCACCCCATGCACGAATATCATGCACCATGCCTCTAAAAATATATAGATAGGTAGATATAAATATAGAATATATATGTATGTATATATATGTGCGTATACACATACATGCAGACATATACGAAAGAGAGAGAGAGAGAAATATTGGGCGGCCAATTATGCGTTCTGAGATCATAATAACCTGGACACTCGGTGTATATTTTAAGTACACCTGGCCACTGCTGAGCCAGCTCAGTCATTACCCCAAGCCTTTGCACATCCAGGTGCCTTGGTACCTTTTCCTGGGAGGACCCCCCACACACCTCACTCCACCCGTTGCCAAAAACATTCCACTTCATCTCACCTCAGACCTGGCCTTAGGACTCCGGGCTGAGTGTCTGCAGGTCCCAGGACCCCACAACCTCAGGGGCCACCAGAGTGTGAGGCCCTGACATCAGCCCACAGACCAGCCCCCTCAGGCTCTGCACCCGCAGGAACCTGTGGGAACTGAGCGTCTGTTGAGGGCCCGGCACCCCCGCCAGCACCCAGGGCTCAGGCTGCTCAGGGCCCTGGCCCAGCCCCGGGGCCGGTGATGCCCGCCTCCC
>PVJN01038668.1:0-20214 GCA_004026805.1 Lasiurus borealis
CACCGCAGGCTGCTGGGTGCAGGCTCCCAGCTGGCTTCCCTGCCAGGTTCAAGTCCCAGAACCTCTTCAGGAAGCAGGAAGCATCGTCCATCTTACAGAGAAACCGCTGTGTGGAGTTTTAACCTGACATTCGGCTTCTGAAATGCTTTCTTCAATAATAAGGAAAATGAGACCATCCCCACTTCAGAGAGGCCATTAAACCTTCCCCCCACAAAGCTGGCACCAGCCAGGCCTTCGGCTGAGGTCTCAAGGCCCCAGCACACAGGGGCCCTTTAAAAGAACTTGCAAAGGGCCGAAACCGGTGTGGCTCAGTGGATAGAGCATGGCCCTGCGGGCTGAAGGGTCCCGGGTTCGATTCCGGTCAAGGACATGTATTGCGGATGCATCCCCAGTGGGGGGCATGCAGGAGGCGGCTGATGGATGTCTCTCTCTCATCAATGTTTCTAACTCTCTATCCCTCTCCCTTCCTCTCTGTAAAAAGTCAATAAAATATATTAAAAAAAAAAAAAAGAACTTGCAAAGGGGCAGGAAACACCCCATATTTGGGAGACAAAGGCGGTAAAAACATACACACAGAGAAGGTTCCTGCATGTGGGGGCCCAGAATTTGAGAGACGTTGTCCTCCGGACCCGCATGTGATAAATGTGACCCCATCTCTTCTCCGGGTCTCTGTCAGGACCAGTCCAGGGGCCTCAGGCCCTGCTGAGTGTTAGAATCATCGGGAGTCTGTTTTTTCTTTTCTTTCTCCTCTCTCCCTCTCTCTCTCCTCCCTCCTTCCTTCCCTTCCTTCCTCCTTCTTTCTTCCTTCCTTCCTTCCCTCCTTTCTTCCCTCTCTCCTTCCCTCACCTGAGACTATTTTTCCATTGACTTTTAGAAAGCATGGAAGAGAGGGAAAGACAGACAGAAACGGGATGTGAGAGAGAAACACATCCATTGGTTGCCTCCCGCATGCACCCTGAGGCCGGGCAGGGGAGGAGTCTGCAACCCACGTAGGTGGCCTTTGACCACAATCGAACCCGAGACCTTTCAGTCCACAGGTTGACACTCCATTCACTGAGCCAAGCCGGTTAGGGCTCCTTTCACGTTTAAGTAAAACAGGAACATAGCGTATGGACCTAATGTTTGCGTTCCTCCCCAAATTCCCACCACCCATGTAACCGCACGCCTCCACGTACAGGCTTTTATGGAGGTAATGAGGGCTCAATGAGGTCATGGGCTGGGTCCCTCAGCCAAGAGGATTCGTGTCCTTCTAAGAAGACACTGCAGAGAGCTCAGGCTCCTCCCTCCCCCCAAACCCTGGGAGGACGGAGCCAGAAGGCAGCCATCTGCGAGCCCAGAAGCAGGTCTCCCCAGGAACGGAATCAGCCAGGACCTGGGTCTTGGACTTCCCAGCCGCCAGGATTGTGAGCAGCAAGTTTCTGTCTAAACTACCCAGCCTGTGGCCTTTGGTTATAGCGGCCCAAGTGCTAAAACATGTGGGAAAGTCTGCAAGTCTGCAACTCTTTTTTTTTTTTCAATATATTTTTATTGATTTTTTAGAGAGAGGAAGGGAGAGGGGTAGAGAGTGAGAAACATCGATGAGAGAGAGACATCAATCAGCCGCCTCCTGCACGCTCCCTACTGGGGATGTGCCCGCAACCAGGATACATGCCCTTGACCGGAATCAAACCTGGGACCTTTCAGTCCGCAGGCCGATGCTCTATCCACTGAGCCAAACTGCTCTCGGCCAACTTTTTTAAAAAAATATTTTTTTATTGATTTTTTACAGAGAGGAAGTGAGAAGGATAGAGAGTGAGAAACATCGATGAGAGAGAGACATCAATCAGCTGCCTCTTGCACGCCCCCTACTGGAGACCTGCCTGACACCAAGGTCCATGCCCTTACCCGGAATTGAACCCGGGACCTTCCAGTCCGCAGGCTGACGCTCTATCCATTGAGCCACACCCGTTTCGGCCCAGGACGCTATTTGGAGAGGCTGTTCCTGGTGCCAGACAGGCCTGAGCCCCGGGCCGCTCCCTCTTCCCCTCCCTCGCACCCAGGAGCCCCTCACTCTGGGGCTGGGAGCCGCTGTTTGCTCCTTGCTGGGAGGAGGGGGCCCCGCGAACAGTAGGTGCTGTCAGGTGCTGGCAGAGGCCTGTGCCCTCTGCTGCCCGGCCTCGCCCTGGGTTCCCCACTTCCCCTCCCGGACGGACGGACGGACGGCGGGCAGGCCTCTCTCGGGACGCGCTCCTGAGTGTCCTGAAATGCCCTCCTGCAGGCGCTCCGTGCCCGCGCCCCCCCCCCCCCAGCCTGTTTGTTGGGACGGACGTGGGAGGCAGCGGGAGTGGCGGGCCTGCCTGCGGCTCCGCACACAAAAGCTGCGCCTGAGTCACCGCGGGCGGGAGGAGCCAGCCCGGCCCAGAAGCAGTGCCCGGACCTGTGGGCCGGGGCTCCCGCGGGCAGGACGCTGGGGAGGGGGTGTGTGCAGGCAGAGGGACGGGGACAGTGCCTGGAAGCCAGGCCCGGATCCCGGCTCCGTCCTGGAGAGATGAGAGGGGCTTTTTATTTTTATTTTTTTACTTACACTGTCCTTTTTTAAATAATGATCTTTTCTCAATGTTTTTATATATATACTTCTTTATTGATGTCAGAGAGGCGGGGAGAGGGAAAAGGAGAGGGAAACATCCATGAGAGAGAATCATGGATCGGCCGCCTCCTGCACGCCCCCCACTGGGGATCGAGCCCGCAACCCAGGCCTGTGCCCTTGGCTGGAATCGAACCTGGGACCCTTCAGTCTGCAGGCCGACGCTCTATCCACTGAGCTACACTGGTCTCCGCCCATTGATTTTTTTTTTTTTTTTAGAGAGGAGGGGAAGGAGGAGGGGGAAAGAGAGAGGAAAAGAGAGAAACATCGATGTGAGAGACACATTGATCGGTTTGCACTCTCCCATTTGCAGCCTGTCTGGTTGGATGCCAGGTCAAGAGCAGGTACCTGGATTTCAGGTTTGCTCCCCGACCCTGGTCGGGGTGTCTGCGGGAGGCAACCGGCTGATGGGACTCTCTCACGTCCGTGTTTCGCGCTCTCCCCCACTCCCTTCCACTCTCTCTGCAAAGCAACGGGAAAATATCCTCTGGTGAGGATTAACCAAATAACAATAACAATAATAATAATAATAACAATAATAATAGTAACCGGCCGTGCTGGTAGGAGGAGTGGGTGTCAGTGGGTGCACTGAGCTCGCTCCCCGGGCGTGCCCCAGCGTGGCTCCTCCCTGCCCCGGGCTGGGCTGGGGGGTGGCCGGCACCCAGCCGTCCCGGCAGACAGACAGACAGACAGACGTGCGGGTGGCACGTGAGACGCCGGGCGGGCGGGCGGGCGGACTGGCACCCCGGCCGCTGCGTCCTCGGGGTCCTGGCTGCCGGCCTCACATTCCAGGCGAGGGCCGTGCCACTTGTGGGAAGGGTGTGCGAGGTCAGCGCGAGAATGTTTGTCTCCTGTGCTTCCCACGTTCAGAGATGTGTGACGTCCACGCCGTGGACACTGGGGGTGACCCGCCTCGCCTGGAATGTGCCAAACTTCCCTCTCAACCACTGGGCACTCCGAGGGGGGAAGGGAAAGGGGAGGGAGGGTGGGTCTCTAGCTCCCTGGCCAATTCCTGCCCCTGAAGCGCTGGCTCCCATCCGGAGGCGGAGCTCGCCCCCTGGTGGACAAGGCTGGAACGTCTGGACTCTGGTCCTTGGCTCTCACCCACTGGACGGTAAGAGCCACAGGCTAGTTCTTGGATGAGGATGAGGGAGGAGGAGGATGCTTTGTCCTGGGTAAGCAGGACCATCCGGCGTGTGGGGGGCCGGGGCACCCCGCGGTGGAACTGGGGGGGTTGGGGGGGACGCAGCCCCAGCCTCAGGCCCTTTCCTGGGGGCTAGGAGGACCTGGACGGCTCTCCCCCGAAACCGGTCAGCGGCCTCAGTGTCAGCCACAGCCGCAGAGAGACCCATCCACAGCTCCCAGCCGGCTCGCGGCTCCCCCTGCCCTGTCCTCAGGGGAGAGCACAGCCCCGCGTCCGACTGACCAACCGAGGGCCCAGGACACCGTGAGCAGGTCCCTGGGAGCGGCCCAGCCTCCTGACCCTCAGCCACAGTGGTTCTCAACCTGTGGGTCGCGACCCCTTTGGGGGTCGAACGCCCCTTTCCCAGGGGTCGCCTACGACCCTCGGAAAAGGCAGATATTGACATCACGATGCATCACAGCAGCAACATGTCATGGTTGGGGGTCACCACCCCATGAGGAGCTGTGTGCAAGGGTCGCGGCCTTAGGAAGGTGGAGAACCACTGCTCAGCCGGGAGGTGACGGTAACACGCGTCCTTGCTCTAAGCCACACACAGTGCAAGAGACGACCCTCGGCTGGGTGGGAAGGAAGACTCTCCCCTGACCTTTTCTGACCCCTGGGGTTCCTTTTAAAGTGGCGGAACGGCCTGGCCGGCGTGGCTCAGGGGCTGAGTTGTTGACCTAGGAACCAGGAGGTCAGGGTTCGATTCCCGGTCAGGGCCCATGCCCAGATCACGGGCTCCATCCCCGGGGTGGGGCTGGCAGGAGGCAGCTGCTCTGTGATTCTCTCTCAGCATCGATGTTTCTCTCCCTCCCTCCCTCTTGCCCTGCCTCTCTGAAATCGATGAAATATTGGAAAACAGCTGAGACCGGTTTGGCTCAGTGGATAGAGCGTCAGCCTGTGGACTGAAAGGTCCCAGGTTCGATTCCGGTCGTGGGCATGCACCTTGGTTGCGGGCACATCTCCAGTGTGAGGTGTGCAGGAGGCGGCTGATCGATGTCTCTCTCTCTCGTCGATGTTTCTGACTCTCTATCCCTCTCCCTTCCTCTCTGTAAAAAAATCAATAAAATATATTTTTAAAAAATATATTGGAAAACAAGTTTAGAAATCAAGGGGCAGAATGGTCAGCAGTCAGTCAGTCACTCTGCACCTTGTAGCTGCTTCCCCCGCCCACTTCCCGCCTCTGGCTCCTGCTGAGCCCGCACTGCCGCCTGGGACCACAGCCAGGGGTGGTGGCGGCGCCCCCAGCGAGAGGGGGTGTCTCTGCGGGGGTTCCCATCCAAGAGCCCCAAGAATGCGGAGTCGGCCTGGGCTCCAGGGGCCTTCGGGGGTCGGTCGATGATGGCAAAGGGACTCAGGTCCCCACTGCTTTCCACCTCAGACAACACCAAGGTGGGTGCTGTGGTCTGAACGTGCCTCCCCGCCTCCCCAGAATCCACCTGGTGAAACCGAACCCCCAAAGTGATGGCGGCAGGGAGTGGGGGGAGGCTTTGGGGGGTGTGGCGCTCACACGGGGTCGGGGGAGCCCTCACGAATGGGGTTCGTGCCCGTATACAGGGGCCTTGGCAAGCTGCCCGCCCGGTCAGCCACAGGAGGGCCAGGGAGGAGCTGGCCGTGTCTGAGCCGAGGGGACCTCCCCCAGACACACCCCCACGTCCGCCAGCATCCGACCCGGGACGTCCAGGCCCTGACCTGACCCGGAAGTAACCCATTCCTGTTCGCCACACGGTCCCAGGCGGCCGGAGCTGAGCCGAGAGCAGAGAGAGTGAAAACCGGTGAGGCTCAGCGGGTAGAGCGTCGGCCTGCAGACTGAGAGGTCCCAGGTTCCATTCCGGTCGGGGGCATGTACCTTGGTGGCGGGCACATCCCCAGTGAGGGACGTGCAGGAGGCGGCTGACCTATGTCTCTCTCTCATCGATGTTTCTGACTCTCTATCCCTCTCCCTTCCTCTCTGTAAAAAAAATCAATAATATATATTTAAAAAGAAAAAAAAAGAGCAGAGAGAGACACGGACACCGATCCACCGAGACCACACGGGAACGTCAGCTGATACCTGGGTGGTCCCTTCACCGTCCCTTTATTTGCCTCTGTGCCGCGCGGAGGGAGGGGAGACACCGTGGTTTTCGGGAAGCCGTCAGGACGCCGGGAAGATGAAGGAGAAGCTCACGTAGATGGGGCTGCCCGCCGTCTGGATCTGCAGGACCTGCGAGGGGAGGAGACGCAGAGGCAGTGGGGCTCTGCCAGGAGCACGGCCTCCGGAGGGAGCGGGCGGGAGCCCCTTCTCTCTCCACTCCGGCTGCTCTCTGAGTCGCCCAGCGAAGGCCTTTAAATACACTTAAGCCGAAACCTGTGTGGCTCAGCGGATAGAGTGTCGGCCTGCGGACTGAAGGGTCCCGGGTTCGATTCCGGTCAAGGGCATGGATCTCGGTTGGGAGCGCATCCCCAGTGGGGGGCGTGCAGGAGGCGGCTGATGAATGTCTCTCTCTCATCGGTGTTTCTAACTCTCTATTCCTCTCCCTTCCTCTCTGTAAGAAATCAATAAAATATATTTTTAAAAAATACTCTTAAAATGTTTACGTCCGTGCCCGGCCGGCATGGCTCAGGGGTTGAGCATCGGCGTATGAACCAGGAGGTCAGGGTTCAATCCCCGGTCAGGGCACAGGCCCGGGTTACGGGCTCCATCCTCAGTGTAGGGGGTCGTGCAGGAGGCAGCTGATCTGTGATGCTCTCTCATCACGGATGTTTCTCTCTCTCTTCCTCTCTGATATCAATATAAATATATATATGTATACCACTCCAACATACAAGATGACTGTCCCCATGAGGACACAAGATGGCCACCACAAGATGGCCAGCAGGGGAGAGCAGTTGGCAGGGACCAGGCCTGCAAGGGAGGGCAGGTGTGGGTGATCAGGCCAGCAAGGGAGGGCAGTTGGGGACGATCAAGCCTGCATGGAAGGGCAGTTGGGGGGGATCCAGGCCCACAGGGGAGGGCAGTTAGAGGTGAGCAGTCAGGCATCAATCAGGCTGGCAGGGGAGTGGTTAGGAGGGTGATCAGACTGGCAGGCAGGTGAGCAGTTGGGAGCCAGCAGTCCTTGATTGTGAGAGGCATGTCTGACCGCCCATTTAGGCCTGATCCAGGTAGGACCTAAATGAGCAGTTGGACATCCCTCAAGGGGTCCCGGATTGGAGAGGGAGCAGGCTGAGCTGAAGGACACACCCCCCCCATGCACTGGGCCTCTAGTCTATATATATCATTCTTAGTGGTTTATGCCTTAATGGAACTGCTGAGAGAGAGAGGGAAAGAGAGAGAGAGAGAGGAGAAACGACCACTCACCTGGCTCTTGCAGGACGGCCGCACGAACCGGAACTTCTGCACGACGGGCTTGGTGCCGAACACCTGCCAGCGGCCGTCCACCAGCGCCTGCGCCCGGATCTCGTACTTGACCAGGCGCTCGGGCCGCAGGCTGACCAGGCCGTGCTCGCACACCTCGGAGGGGAAGCCCACCTCGGCCGGCCGGATCCTCTGCGAGGAGAGCCGGGGCCTCAGGCCGGCCTCCCGCTGGCACGCCCAGCTCCCGGCCCATCACCCTCCCGTGCCATGGGCGGAGTGGGCGGGGGGCCTTCCTCAGAATCCCATCTCCCGGGTGCCCGCTGCCGAGCCAGCTGCCGTCTGAGCCGGGGCCACGTACGGGCAAACCACCGGCCGAGGCATGGGGTTCAGACCAACCAGCTGCTCTCCCCTGCTGACCACCAGCTGCTCTCCCCTGCTGACCACCTGCTCCTGGACTGGGAAGGTCCTCCCGGCGCTTGGGCAGAACTGAGAAACCCACGTGGTGCCCGGCCGGCGGGGCTCGGTGGCTGAGGTCCACTCGTGAGCCAGGAGGTCACGATTGGATTCCCATCAGGGTCCAGGCCCACGTTGTGGGCTCCATCCCCTGCGGGCACGTCCTGCTGCCCCCACGGACAAGTGACCACCTCAAACCACGACCCGTCGTGCAGGAAACGAAGAGGAACTAAGCCCACCTGTGGAGCCAGAGCCTAGACCTCCTTCAGCCCCGCCCCCCGCCCCCCTGCAGCTTTGTCATGTGACCAGGAAGGCACTCAGCTAGAGAGCTGCACCTGTTACATGAGCTCCCAATAGATGGTTGCAAAAAAGCAAATGCATTAGGCCTGTGAGAGGGGTTAGCACCAGACTCACAGCCACTCCCTTAGCTACTAAATAATGATGGATCCGCTGTTACTAATGTGGGTGCCCTGGCCCCCGAGGCTGTCTCTGGGGCTCCCCCACCCCTGCCGCCCGCCCTCACCTGCATGTAGAAGCTGTAGGAGGTGCTGTTGTTCCGGATGCCCCTCATGGCGAAGAAGAACCCGTAGATAGCAATCATTTCTGAATACGTTGTGTACTCCTGAGGGGGGACAGACAGGACCACGTGACGGGGGACACGTGCAGCATTCAAAGGCAAGGGCACCACAGCCCGGCCGGCCGGTGCGGCTCAGGGGTTGAGCCTTGACCTATGAACCCGGAGGTCGGGGGTTCAAGCCTGGTCAGGACACAGGCCCAGGTTTCTGGCTCCGTCCCCAGTAGGAGGCGTGCAGGAGGCAGCAGTGGGTGATGTTTCTCTCTCATCATTGATGCTTCCTTTTCTCTCTCTCTCTAAAAGTCAATAAAAAAATATATTAAAAAAAGAAAACATAGGTTCACCCTCAAAATCTTCAACACAAGGTGTGGAGCAGAGAATCTGTGTGTGTGTGTGTAGGGGGGGGGGCGGTGTGAGCCCTAACCCTGGCCACCCAGGCCTTTCCCAGTTTTATTTTATTTTTATTTTTTATTTTTTTTAATATATTTTATTGATTTTTTAGAGAGAGGAAGGGAGAAGGATAGAAAGTCAGAAACATCGATGAGAGAGAAACATCGATCAGCGGCCTCCTGCACGCCCCCCACTGGAGTTGTGCCCGAAAGCAAGGTACATGCCCCAAACCGGAATCGAACCTGGGACCTTTCAGTCCACAGGCCGACGCTCTATCCACTGAGCCACACCGGTCTCGGCTATTTTTTTTATTTTTTTAATATATTTTTTTATTTTTACAGAGAGGAAGGGGGAGGGATAGAGAGTTAGAAACATCGATGAGAGAGAGACATCCATCAGCCGCTTCCTGCACGCCCCTCACTGGGGATGTGCCCCCAACCAATATACATGCCCTTGACCAGAATCCAACCCGGACCTTTCAGGCTGCAGGCTGAGGCTCTATCCACTGAGCCACACCAGTTTCAGCCCTTTCCCAGCGTTAGAACGGGAGCCCCGCATCCCGGGGAAGTGGCCCATCCCCGGCCCGGCACCCTGGGCCCCCCTCGGGGAGAGGTGAGGAGCCCACAGGTGCTGAAGGCCCGTCCCAGGCCCGTCCGGGGCAGTTCATTCCCAAGGGGCCGGTGAGCGGGCAGAGAGTCCCTCTGGCTTCCTCTCCCGCCCCGGCTTTGGACCCGAGGTCGGAGGGACCCTGCAGGACCCTGACCGCGCCCAGGAGGCGGCCCCCCGCCGACCCCCCCACACCCCCCGCTCGGCCCAGCGCCCGCACCTTGTAGAAGAGCAGCCCGAACCTCACCGCCTGGTTGGTGAGATCTTTCGCGAAAGCCATGTCGCCCCCGCTCTCCATCTACAGAGGAAATAAATACGCAGTTACCGGCAGCCTGACCGGTAAATTTTTTAAATTTCTTTTTTAAAAATATATTTTAATATATTATTGATTTTTTAAGATATATATTTTATTTATTTTTCACAGAGAGGAAGGGAGAGGGATAGAGAGCTAGAAACATTGATGAGAGAGAGAGACATCGGTCAGCCGCCTCCTGCACACTTCCTACTGGGGATGTGCTCAAAACCAAGATACATGCCCTTGACCGGAATAGAACCTGGGACCTTTCAGTCTGCAGGCCGATGCTCTATCCACTGAGCCACACCGGTTTCGGCCAATAATTTATATATAAAATGAGGTGTGGTGTCTGGTGGGTGTGGCCGGCAGGCCTCTGCCCCCTTTCTCTCTCCTGGTCAGCAGGACGGGACGCTCTGAGCACCTGGGAGCACGGCCTCCTGCCTGCCTCCCCGCTCCCCTCCCGTGCGGCTCTGCCACGCCCCCTGGCTGAGGCCCCACTAACCCACCAACCAGACCTCCTATCCGGACCTCGCAGGCCCAGAGGTCTCAAATGCAAAATACCTCTCTAGAGGCCGAAACCGGTGTGGCTCAGTGGATAGAGCGTCGGCCTGCAGACTGAAGGGTCCCAGGTTCGATTCCAGTCAAGGGCATGTATTGCAGGCACATCCCCAGTGTGGGGCGTGCAGGAGGCAGCTGATCGATGTCTCTCTCTCATCGATGTTTCTGACTCTCTCTCCCTCTTCCTTCCTCTCTGTAAAAAAATAAATAAAAAATATATTTTTAAAAATGTATTTAAAAATAAAAAGTGCCTCTCCAGAGAAAGCAGCGGGAAGGCAATGCGTTTCGGAAACCGGAGAATCGCACGCGACTCACCGCGTGGTAGTGGTTGGCGGTGACCCGGATCAGCCAGGACTCCGGGAAGAAGTTCAGGCGCCTCAGCACGTCCAGGTCCTGGCCTGCGGGGGGAGCACAGGGCGCGGGTGAAGGCGGGGGGAGCACAGGGCGCGGGTGAAGGCGGGAGGAGCACAGGGCGCGGGTGAGGCGGCTGCACCGGAGACTCGCCGCCACTCCCTGTCCTCAGAAGCTCGGCCGTGGCTCCGCGGTTAGAGCGGGGCCTGTGCCCCGTGTGGGTGAGCGGTTAGAGCAGAGCCTGCACCCATGCGGCTCAGTGGTTAGAGTGCAGCCTGTACACGTGTTGCTCAGTGGCTAGAGCACAGCCTCCTTTCCTGTGGCTCAGTGGTTAGAGCAAAGCCTGCACCTGTGTAGCTCAAGTGGCTAGAGCACAGCCCTCCACCCCTATGTGCTCAGTGGTTATAGCACAGCCTCTTTCCCTGAGGCTCAGTGGTGAGAGTGCAGCCTCCCCTGCGTGGCTCAGTGGTCAGAGCACAGTCCTCCTTCCCTGTGGCTCAGTGGTTAGAGTGTGGCCCGCACCCCGTGGCTCAGTGGTTAGAGCGCAGCCCCCCACCCCAATGTGCTCATTGGTTAGAGTGCAGCCCCGCCCCTGTGGCTCAGTGGTCAGAGCACAGCCTCCACCATGTGGCTCAGTAGTTAGAGCGTGGTCCGCACCCGTGTTGCTCAGTGGTTAGAGCGTGGCCTCCTGCCCCCGTGTGGCGCCGCGGTGAGGGCGCCCTCCCCCCACCCCCTCCCCCCCGGGCTCACCGCGGAGGACGCCGTGCAGCCGCAGGCAGAGGAAGATCTCGGTGAAGCCGCACTCCATGTCCTGGTCCAGGAAGCAGGGCTTCTTGGGGGAGCTGGTGGCAGAGAACGGGCCTCGGTGAGAGCTGCGCCCGGAGCCACCTGCAGCCCAGCGGCTCCCCCGGCTCCCGGGGTGGGCGGCGCCCGGCTCTCGGGGTGGGCGGCGCCCGGCTCTCAGGGTCGGGGCGGGGATGGAAGGGGGGGGATGACCTGGTGAAGGCGGCGGCCGTGCCAGCCAGCCGGACGGCTGTGCCCCTCGGTTTCCTGCTGAGCCATGCGCATCGAGGGCCAGCAAGCAGGTGGCACGTGACCGAGGGGACCGAACTCACCCCCATTTACAGCGGATCCCGAGGCTCGTTCCCCGCTGATCCCCCCCCCCCGTCCCTGGACAGACCGGGGGGTCTCCTGGCCCCACTTTTCACCGGAGGCCACGGCTCAGCCAGGAGCCAGCCCTGGGGCGTCGGGCGCCCTCCACGCCCGTGCCCTGTGGGTGCCGGGGGGGCCCTTCGGACGCACGTGCAGACGGAACCGCAGAGGTTCAGGCAGGGTCAGCCCGAGCCGGCGGGGCCCACGCCAAGGGGCTCGGGTTCAATTCCGGGTCAAGGGCAGGTCAAGGCCACACACCGGGGCGGCAGGTTCCACCCCTGGTTCCCGCTGGGGTGCCTTACGGGGGCAGCCAATCTCTCTCTCTCCCCCTCCTCCCCTGTCTCACCCCCTTCACCGCCCTCTCCCTCCCTCTCTTCCACGCTCCATACAAACCAATGGGAAAAAAAGACCCTTGGGTAACGGTTAACGACAAAAAATAACACTAAATAAAATGGTGAAAAGGACCAGGCGGGGCGGGAACGGGACTCATGTCAGCGGAGCCACCGCGGAGCCTGCAGCCGGAGGGCGGCTGGGCTGGGGGACCCGCCGCAGGACGGGCGGCTCACGGTGTCGACCACACTCTCGTGGCTGCAGCCCCTCAGCCGCCTGCCCGGATCCAGCTCTGTCTCCTTGCAGCCTCTCTCCCTCCCTGAGGCCGTGGGGTCACGGGTGCTGAGACCCAGCTGTCGGCTCACAGCCCAGCTGTCGGCTACCACCGTGCGGGAGGCCCTGCCCTCCAGCTGGGACTGGCACGAGGCCCCGAGAGGACGGTGCCCGCTCATCGGTCCGAGGCCTGCACCTGTCCACCCTGGGCACGTGGGAAGCTGAGCAAAGTGAAGGTTCAGAAGGAACAGGAGCCATGATCAGAGGCCTTGAAGGGACGGACCTTCAGCTCCAGGACACGCGCCGGCGAGGGGCGAGGGGCGGGCAGGGCCCAGGAGGGACGCGAGGGCGAGGACACGGGGTCAGGCACCAGCGGCCCTGCCAGCCGGCGGAGCCCCGGGGGAGGGAACGAGCTCCTGGCGGGGCCCTGTGGCCGTGACTCACGGGATGTTTTGGAAGGAATGTTCTGGTAAGGCCATCAGCGGCCACGCCAAGGTGCTCCGTGCCATGACTCGGCTGCCACCGCGGCCACATCTGCCCATGCCCTTCATGAATCACGGGAGACACACATGACCTCTGCCCCCCGTCCTGGAGCGCTCCCTGCCCGCGGCCGGGGCTCTGTGCCAGGGGCGGCCCCCCGCCCGGGGGTCTGTGGGGCAGGGGCGGTGCTGGGGTCGCCGGCGGCCGGTGCCCACCCCCACGGCGGCCAGCCCGGGCTCTGGCTGCTGAGAGATGCTCGGAGGAGGACGCTGGTCTGCACAGCGGCAGCTGCCACACGGGAGGAGGCCCCGGCCAGCTCTGCAGGCCGCAGCTCCGAGGGGCACGGGGGAGGGAGGGGAGGCGGGGAGACGGCGGCAGGGGTTGGGGGCGTGGGGTATGGGGGGGAAGCTGGCTGCCCTGGCCGCTTGCAGTGCCCACTTCCCGCCGTGTGAGCCCAGGCAGAGCCCTCTCCCCGGGGAGCACTGACCCTCTATCCCAGCGGTTCTCAACCTGTGGGTCGCGACCCCTTTGGGAGTTGAACGACCCTCTCCCAGGGGTCGCCTGAGACCAGCGGAAAACACCTATTTCCCATGGTCTTAGGAGCCAGCACACCGCTCCTCGGTGCAGCAACGTGTAGCCATGTCGTTGACTGTTGTCCTAGGAAGACTGTTGCCCATGCGACACCACGATTCAAGACAAAACTTCATGTATTTGTCATGAGAAATAAATATTTCACAATATCTAATGACGTATTGTTTTTGTGATTCATCCCTATGCTTTCATGATGTTCCATGTGCAACAACGAAAACACATCCCGCCTATCAGATATTTCCATGACAGTTCATCACAGTAGCAAGATGACAGCGATGAAGTAGCCACGGAAATCATTTTATGGTTGGGGGTCACCACCCCCTGAGGAGCTGTCTTAAAGGGCCTCGGCCTGAGGAAGGTTTGAGAACCGCTCGCTGGTCCCTTCCCTTTGGGTCTGAGCCCGAGCGCATTTCAGACTCTGCTTACGGACAAGGACTGGGGGGCGTGCCCGCCTGCCCTGGGCCCAGGCCTCGTGGTGAGGGCCGGGGTGGCAGGGGTGGCGGCGGCCGAGGCGAGGCGTGCACTGGCCGGAGGGTCCGGCTCCGTTCCTGGCCCGGGGGCTGCACGGTTCTGTGCGCCTCCTGGACACTGTGCCCAGAGCCGCCCCAGCCAGCCAGGCCCCCGCCGAGGGGCGTCCTGGACTCTGGGACCCGGAGCAGAGCACTTGAGGACTCGGCAGCGGCTCTGGGTGCCAGGCGGACTCCATCCCTGATCGACCCCTGGGAAGAGAGCCTGTCTCCCCATCCATGTCCGCATCCGGAGGACGGAAATACCGACACACCGGCCCCCGGGGAGCGGGCAGATTGAACCAGGCGACACGCCGATGCTCGGATGCTCTGCAGAACCCCGCCCTGAGAAAGAACCCCCAAACGTGCCGGTGGTGCTGTGACAGGAGGCCTGGGGCACAGGTTCCTGCATTTGGGGGGGCGTGGGGGCCCTCAGCCCGGCCCACACCCTCTCCCAGTCCAGGAGCCTCAGGGATACCCGCCCGCCTGCTCCCTGTTCCTTCTCGGCTGCCGCGTGGAGAGCATCTGCCCCCTGGTGGTCAGGGCGCGTCACAGCGAGCGGCCGGTCGGCCTTCTGTTGCTTTGCATGTTATGAGCCTCTTACCACGCAGGCTCGCTCTCTTCATGTATGTAAGGTCCGATGGAGGCGCGTGCTAAGGGCGGGCGAGGCCGGGGTCGGTGGGGGGCGGGGCCTCTCCCAACAGGAAGGAGGGCCTTTTTCTTTACAGGACGGCGAGCGTGTTCTCAGAAACCCTGGATCCTGTCGCTGTTCCCACACCTACAGGCCCTTCCCTCTCTCTGGGGGAGTCGCTGGGGCGGGAGAAGGCCTCCCGCAGTCCCGGCTGCACTCGGCACACGCAGGTCACCGTGGAAACGCTATCCCTGGCCCCTGGCCCCCCGGCCCCCCGGACGAGGCACCCTCACCTGCTGAAGAAGCTCATCACCGCCTCCTGGGTGGGGAAGGTCAGGAGCCGCGGGTTCACCTGCAGGTAGACCCACAGCAGCAGCGTCTTCAGCAGGTGGAACTCGCTGAACACGAACAGGCTGGGTGGGGGGAGAGGGCCATCAGAGGGCGGACACTTCCTGTGCGGCTCGGGGACGAGGGGGGGGGGAAGGAGGAGAGGAGGACGGCCCGGGGGACCGGCCCTGAGCCGATGGCCTAGCCCAGCCTGGCACAGGGCGGCCCTAAGGCACAGGGCAGGTGGGCGGGCGGGGTGCTGGCTCCAGGGCCCTCACGCTGTGGCCTGCAGGGGCCGGGGCCTCGGGGAGAGATGAGGAGTAAAGAGCAGCTGGGCCACTGAGACTGGTGTGGCTCAGTGGGTGGAGCATCGGCCTGCGGACTGAAAGGTCCCGGGTTCGATTCCGGTCAGGGGCATGGACCTGGATGGCAGGCACATCCCCAGTGCGGGAGGCGGCTGATCGATGTCTCTCTCTCATCGATGTTTCTGACTTTCTCTCCTTCTCCTTTCCTCTCTGTGAAAAATCAATAAAATATATTAAAAACAAAAAAAGAGTGGCGGGGCTGCCAGCGGGTGCAGTGGTGGGCGTCTCTGTTCGATTCCCAGTCAGGGCACAGGCCCGGGGGGTGGGCTCCATCCCCAGTGGGGAGAGAGGGGGTGTGTGTGCAGGAGGCAGCAATCCCTGGCTCTCTCTCATCGTGGATGTTTCTCCCTCTCTCTCCCTCTCCCTTCCTCCCTGAACTGTAAATTAAGATGCTTTTTTTTTAGCCAAAACCGGTGTGGCTCAGTGGATAGAGCGTCGGCCTGCGGACTGAAGGGTCCCGGGTTCGATTCCGGTCAAAGGCATGCACCTTGGTGGCGGGCACATCCCCAGTGGGAGGCGTGCAGGAGGCGGCTGATGGATGTCTCTCTCTCATCGATGTTTCTAGCTCTCTATCCCTCTCTCTTCCTCTCTGTAAAAAATCAATAAAATATATTAAAAAAATAAATAAATATATTAAGATGCATTTTTTTAAAATGAAGTAAAATCAACACACACATTTAAGAAAGAAAAAGAAACAATGTGTCACCACCTTTTCACCCACGGCTTCCCTGTGGTCACTGCGGGGGACGCAGGCCAGGGGGTGACTCTGACGGCTCCACCCACCTGTCTGTCTCCTGTTTCTGGGCCCGGGCGCCCGGTGGCCACCCTCCGGCTTGTTTTCAGCCACCGCGGGGGCAGGAGCGGGGCTGTGGCCCGGGCCAGACTGGACTGCGTCTGGGCACCGGTCACTGTCTGGGCAGCGCTGGCGAGCAGGAGGCCAGAGGCCACAGAGCCACTTGGTGTCAGCTCCCCACTCGGGCCCCTGTCAGGACTCGCCCCCCTCGGTGGAACGCATGGGGGAGGGCCTCAAGCCCAGAAGGTCTCTGACACTTTACAGAAGAGGGGCCATAAGGTTGGGGGTGGGGGAGAGGGCCCCCCGGGAACCAGGGCCTGGCTCTGTCTGCACGAGGAAGGTCCGTGTTTGATAGAACAAAGCCCCCCAGTGGTGGTCAGTGGTGGGCGCCTGCAGGCCACACCAGGAAGAGGCCCGGCCGGGGGCTCGGCACCCACCTCTGAGCCAGAGGGTCCCCGGTTTGGTTCCCGTTGGGCAGTGTGTGGGGTGCAGCAGCTGGTAAATAACTCTCCCTCGTCGCTGCTGTTTCCCTCTCCCTCTCCCCTTCTCTCTGACATCAGTAAAAATATTTTTAAAAAATAATAAACAGAGCAGGTGCCGGGACAGGCGTGGGGCGGGCGGGGTCGCTGCGGGGGGTGTGAGTCAGCCGCTGGGGGCCCAGCCGCTCCAGGAGGCACCCGGGGGGCTGGGTGCCCGGCCCACGAGGCTCTGGCTGGCTGGCACCCGAGAGCCCCCAGCAGGTGGGCGGGGGGTTGGGGGGAAGGCAGGCCGTGCAGACAGCGGGGGGCAGAGGGGGGAGCAGGGGAGCGGGCCCCAGTTTCCATGTGGGTCACGTTTCCCCGAACCCGTGAGCCCAGACGCGGGCACGCAATGTCCCGATCGCCGTCCCGCCCGCCCGTGTTTTCCAGCGCCGGCGGCCCTGGTCCCGGCTGCGGGCAGACGTCCCTCTCCCCGGTGAAACGCCGCGGCCGGCAGCTCAGTCTTTCCGAGGCGGGGCGGCGGCGGGGCGTCCAGGATGCCTGTTTATCTCCTCACCGTCCGCACCTCGGCCCCCCGGAGGGCGGGGAGCGGGGGCACTGTGGGGTGAGGAGGGGGGCAGGGCGGGACGGCCCGGGAGGCATTCTGGAACCCGATGCCAGGTGTGGGGTAGATGGTGTGGAGGCTCAACTCTATTTCTTATATATTTTTTAATGTATTTTTACTGATTTCAGAGAGGAAAAGAGAGAGAGAGAGAAAGAGAGAGAGAGAGAGAGAGACATACACAAAGAGAGACACACACACACACACACACACAGAGAGAGAGAGAGAGAGAGAGAGAGAGAGAGAGAGAGATCAATGAGCCCTGACCGGGAATCGAACTGTGACCTCCTGGTTCATAGGTCGACGCTTAACACTGAGCCATGCCGGCCAGTCATTGGCAGAATTTAAAAAAAAAAAAAAGGCTCAGGTGCCCTGGCCGGCTTGCTCAGTGGCTAGAGCGTCAGCCTGCGACGGAAGGGTCCCAGGTTCGATTCCTGGTCAGGGGCACAGGCCCAGAGGGCGTGCAGGAGGCAGCCGATCCTGACGGATTCTCTCTCACCACTGATGTTTCTCTCCCTTCCTCTCTGAAATCAGTAAAAACATTTTTAAAACATTACTTAGGCGATTAATGAATTACCAGGTGGGTGCTTGAGGGCCTTTCCCTGAGGAGCGCGGTGAGGAGAAGCCCCCTGCGCCGGGCAGAGCACCCGTGTCCCAGTCCCCACGGGGCGTGCAGGGGCCGGGGGAGGTGTTGGAAATGGAGGTGCAGCACCCAGTGTGCCCAGCAGGGGGCAGGGCCCCCTCCCGCCTCTCCCTCCCCTCCCAGCCCTGCTCCCCCAGGCACCTGCACCCGCACGCGCACACACACACACACACACATGCACACACATGCACCCGCACACATGCACACGCATGCACACGCGTGCCCCGCGTCCCGTGCTGACCTGGGCGACCGCAGCACCTTGAGCAGCAGCTCCTTGGGGATCCTCTGCAGGTGCAGCTGCCGCCCCACCTCCGCCACCAGGTTCATCTCCATCCACTTCTCGCAGGCCGAGCGCAGCGGCTCCTCCTGGTACTGAGCAGAGGGGGGCGCTGGAGGGCGGGGCGTCCCGGCTCTGAAACCACCTGGAGGCCCCGAGACGTGCGGTCCCGTGTGGCCGGGAGCGACCGGCAGGCCCGTCTGTTTTGGGGTAAGCGGCCTCTCGGAGGGAGGCTGCCTTTGGGGGGCCAGGGCTCGAACCCAGCACAGCCACTGAGACACCACGGCCAGGGCGCCCCCTCTTGCAGTGTGCCAGCAGGGGGCAGGGGTCCCCTCCCGCCTCTCCCTCCCCTCATCAGCCCTGCTCCCCCAGGCACCTGCACATAGGCACACACCTGCACACGTGCACACTCACATCGCAAACACATGCACACGTGCACACACACATGCACATTGCACACTCACATTGCACACACGCACGTACATTTCACACACACATGCACACGTTGCACACACATTGCACACACATGCACACACACGCACATCCCCCCGCGTTCTGCGAGAGCTGATCACGTCCTTCCTTCCCACCCCTGGCTGGGCCCCGGGGGGCGAATTCCCCCCGACTCCCTCCCTCCCGCCGGGGGAGGGGGACCCAGGAGGCCGTGTGCTGTTTGGGGGCAAAAGCCTGTGTCTCCCGACCCCCCACCCCCATGGTCAAGGCTGGTCCACCTTTTGGGTGTAAAGCAGCCTCTTCAAAACCAGCGCTTTTTCAGAACTGTGCGCTCGGCACAGGCACGCGCTGGCTCGCGAACGTTGGTGCTGCTGGGGGCGTGTGGGCCCGGGGCCCAGGTGACCCAGAGTCAGCAGCCCCCACGGGATGCACGCCCACCTGCCCGGCCGGCGGCTCTCACCTTGCAGCCCGCCATGTAGAAGCTGGCGACGTTGCTCGGCGACAGCCCGTGCACCATGATGGTCACGCACCTGCGGGGACAGACGGCTGGTTCTGGTCCCGGCTGCGCCCCCCGCCCCCCGTCGCCCGGGGTCCCGCTCAGTGCAGCCTCCACGGGGGACACGGGACGTGGCCAGAGCACCACCCGTGGCCGGTCCAGCTATGCCCCCCACCGGCCAGGGCTCGAAGGGAAGGTGGGCTCGGTCCTTGAGTGCGTCCCCCTCCGTGAGGGCGGCACGGACCTCGGGGACGTTTTAAAAAGAATCCTCTGGCTGGAACCGGTGTGGCTCAGTGGATAGAGCGTCGGCCTGTGGACTGGAAGGTCCCGGGTTCAATTCCGGGCAAGGGCATGGACCTTGGTGGCAGGTGCATCCCTGGTGGGGGGCGTGCAGGAGGCGGCTGATTGATGTTTCTCTGTTATTGATGTTTCTAACTCTCTGTCCCTCTCCCTTCCTCTCTGTGAAAAATCAATAAAAATATATTTAAAAAAAAAAGAAGGAAGAAGAATCCTCTTCACAGGAAAGAGGGTCCGTGAGGGGAGGGGCACAGTAGTGCTTTGAACCATAAAGACGGAGCCCGGCCGGTGTGGCTCAGGGGCTGAGCGTCGACCCAGGAGCCCGGAGGTCAGGGTTCGATTCCTTGTTGGAGCACAGGCCCGGGTGTGGGCTCCATCCCCAGGGTGGGGCGAGCAGGAGGCAGCCGGTCCCTGATCCTCTCTCTTTCTGGGTGTTTCTCTCTCTCCCTCCCCCTGAAGTCAATAAAAATATAGTTAAAAATTTTTTCTAATTTAATAAAACAAAACCCCCAATAAAGCTTTAAAAAAAAGGTGCTGTGTGTGGGGGTGGCTGGGGAGAGGTCAGTGGGGAGAAAAGGAGACGCATGTAACACTTCAAACAATGAAGAACTTTTTTAAAATTAAAAATATAAAAGGAAAAGGAGGAACGAGTGGGAAATGAGCCCTGACGGGTGGGAACCGCCTGCCTGACCTCCACGACCAGTTTGTGTGGAGGTGGGAGGGAAGAGAAGGGGGTAGGGGGAAGGGGAGGGAGAGGAGGGAGAGAGGGGATGGAGGGGGCACTCAGGTGTGTCTCTGCCTCACTTCCTCTGAGCCTCAGGGCCCTGCTCGGCCAGAAACCCTGATGTGCAGCCCAGGGAAGAGGAGGGTCCATGAGACGGGTCCTCCCTCCCCTCCCCCTCCGCCTCCACCCCTGTCCTCCCCCACCCCCACCCCCACCCCGCGGGCCCCGCCCTCCCCGGGCCACCTCTTAAACAGGTTGCTGAACTGGAGGGCGTGCGCGGAGGCCAGCACCCCCAGCACCTCGTCCAGGCTCAGGTCCACCTCGCTCGTGTACAGGTTCTTCAGGGCCGTGGCGAAGGCTGGGGGGGGGGAGGGAGAGGGAGAGGGAGAGGGAGAGGGAAAGGGAGAGGAGGAGAGGGAGAGGGAGAGGGAG
>PVJN01038669.1:0-20214 GCA_004026805.1 Lasiurus borealis
TAACTGCCCCCCTCCCTGCTGGCCTGGTCGCCACTAACTGTCCTCCTCTGCAGGCCTGGTTGCCCCAAACTGCCCTTCCCTGCTGGCCTGGTCACCCCTAACTATCCTCACCTGCTGGCCTGGTTACCCCTTACTGTCCTCCCTTGCCAGCCTGTTTGCCCCTAACTCCCCTTCCCTGCCAGCCTGGTTTCCCCCAACTGCCCTCCCCTGCAGGCCTGGTTTCCCCCATCTGCCCTCCCCTGCAGGCCCAGTCACCCCTAACAGTCCTCCTCTGCAGGCCTGGTTGCCCCAAACTGCCCTTCTCTGCTGGCCTGGTCACCCCTTACTGCCCTCCCTTACCAGCCTGTTTGCCCCTAACTCCCCTTCCCTGCCAGCCTGGTTTCCCCCAACTGCCCTCCCCTGCAGGCCTTGTCCCTCCCAGGATCTCTCCCCTGCAGGCCTGGTCATCCCTAACTGCCCTCCCCTACAGGCCTGGTCACTCCCAACTGTCTTCCCCTGCAGGCTTTGTTGCCCCCCAACTGCCCTCTTCGGCTGTTCTGGTCACCCATAATTGTCCCCTGCAGGCCTGATCACCCCCAGTTGTCCTCCCTTGCAGGCCTATTCCCTCTCAACTGCCCTCCCCTGCTGGCCTGATTGCTCACAACTGCCCTCCTCTGCTGGCCATCTTGTGGTAGCCATCTTGGACCACATGGGGGCAGTCATCTTGTGTGTTGGAGTGATAGTCAATTTGCATATTACCTCTTTATTATATAGGATTTTTAAAATTAAAAATATTTAAATAACAGTTTATATTTAATATTTTGTGTTAGTTTCAGATGTATAGCATAGTGGGTAAACAATTATATATACTGACAAAGTGTTCCCCTGTATTTTCAGTACCTACCTGGTATCATACATAGTCATTACAATATTATTGTCTACTAGAGGCTCAGTGAATGAATTAATGCATGTGAGGGAGGAGAGATTGTGGGAGGTTGGCTGGCTGTAGGGAGGGACAGTGGGAGGTTGGCCAGCTCAGGGAAGGGACTGCAGGAGTTGACTGGCCACCGGCTGTGGGAGGTTGGTTGTGGGAGCACACTGACCACCAGGGGACATCTCCTGTATTGAGCTTCAGCCCCCTGGTGGTCATTGTGCATCATAGTGACTGGTTGTTCTGGTCGTTTGGCCGAAATGGTTGCTTAGGCTTTTATATATATATAGATATTCCCAATGCTGTACTTTATATTCCTGAGACTATTTTATAACTAATTTGTACTTTACCTTTTTCACTCAGTACCCCAACTGCTCTCCCCTCTGGAAACCATCAGTCCATTTTCTGTATCTATGGGTCTGTTTCTGTTTTGTCTTTATTGTTCTACAGATTTCACATAGAAGTAAAATCATACGGTATTTGTTTTTCTCTGACAGGCTGACTTCACTTAGCATAATACTCTCTAGGTCCATCCATGCCAACAGAACACTTTAAATGTTTAGATGTTTCTCTTTTGGAGCAGCAGAGTCAATTAAATTTAATTAGATGTGAGTATGAAAAGCTACTTACGTTACATTCATGCTGCCAAGAATGGTTCCCTCTTCACATTAGTATTTGTTGGTCTTTGGTGTAGGCAGGAGCTGGGCTTAGAGAGAGGGCAGAAGGGAGAGGCAGTTGACAGCCAGATGGATATGTGGGTACGGTGGCCCAGAGCCAGCACAGCCTAGGCAAAAATTGCTCTAAGTAACTTTGTCGCTCTGCCTCTTTCTTTCATTCTTCATGGTCCAGCTTAAGTTGCATATCCCAACTTTTCCATTCCTGGGCTGATCAATTGGTACTCCAAATACCTGGGGGTGTTAGTATTTTCATTATCACCCACTCAATTTAGTTCTTTTTGTATACTCTATAACACATAGGTTTTACACAATTACATATAGCTTCAAATATGTATTTATCTTTCCTTATGAGATTTTAAACTTCCTGATATACTTTATAACCCAGATCATAGCAGTCTTTAGAAACACTTATGAATTTCCTGATTGAACATGAAGACTTACCCTGGTATTACTACCATGTACCTAATAAAATAGAGTTGAACTTCAAGGGGTTGTTTATTTTATAAAAACACACACCAGATCCTCAAGTGTGTATCTCTTTTACAAAAGATATATATATATAGAATATATAAAGATACACATTCTTGTGTGGCTCAGTGGTTAAGTGTTGACCTATGAACCAGGAAGTCATGGTTCAATTCCTGGTCAGGACACATGCCTAGGTAGTGGGTTTGATCCCCCATATGGGGGTGTTCAGGAGGCAGCCAATCAATGATCCTCTGTCATCATTGATGTTTCTCTCTCTCTCTCTCTACCTCTCCTCCCTTTCTGAAATAAATAAAAACATATTTTAGAAAAAGATATACACTTTTTTTTTTACCAGAATACAGTGGTACCTCAAGATACGAGTGCCCTAACATACGAGATTTTTGAGATATGAACCGTCGAGCGAGCAATTTTTGCTTTGAAATACGAGCAACATTTGAGATAGGCGTAATCTCGCACATCAGCCGGCTGCACAAGACCCACCAGTTTACCTCGACTCGAGTGTCTCACAGTTTCCCAAGCCTCAAGGTTACGGAATGAATTAAACTCATATCTCGAGATACCACTGTACTAAAGTTAATAAGTTCCTAGGTGTGAGTCAGAGGAATTCTCTTTGAATGTTGACTCTGACACTGATCAGCTGTGTGAGTGTAAGCACCAGTGTAGCATTTGGAAAATGGGTTAACATATTACCTTCTCTATAAAATTTGTATTAAGGCATCATCTGCTTCTATCTGAGTTTTCTCAACATGCATCTGAAAGAGGTGTCTTAATTCTTGAGCTAGAATTTCAAGATTTAATTTTAATTTCCTCCAATTCAAGGCGTAGTTTTTGGGGTGGTAGGAAACCAAAGCCCAAATCATAACTGAACAACAGAAACTCCCAAATCAGTCACTACTAGAGCTGTATTGTTTTAGGAAAATTTTCACAGTTGGGTTGTTGATTTTTATTGCAACTCAATCTGTACAGGTTATTAAACCTAAAATGACTGAGTTTGTGGCACATCTGGCAAAGGAAAAGAGGCCAAACTCCAGTTCTTTATGCCTGCACTCTCCACGAAGTTTTTCGGCAGGTATAGCAATGCTGCTTTTGACTCAACATTGAGCTCTGGGTGCCATGCCTGTGGGTGTCTGTTAAGCAGCTGCCATTTCCAGTCCCCAAGATGGGCAGAAACACAGTTACTATATGTATTTGGGGCAAAATTCCCCTCTTGTGGCCCCCTCAACAGGCTTTGCCTCCAATAGGCCATTTTCCTGATGTGTGGGTAGTCTCTCATTGACATTAGGAGGAGTTGCAAGGAAAGCAGAATATTAGCGATGAGATTCTCCATGTGAACCTGAAAGAAGGCTTTTTGCCTGTAATTTGTTTAGTTTTTTTTGAAACTCTTTGGGGTCCTTCTGGATAAAGAACCTTCTCTAAACCTCCCTTATTATGATGATGACTGCTGGCAGAATCGAAGTTACACATGTGTGTTGGGAGGACAATATATTATTTTTGTGCCCACATAAAACTTCCATTTATCTATACAAATATGTTTGAAAGGAGCAAAGCTGCAATGTCTTCTCTCCAGCTGGGGAGCTGTTCTGTTGTTGCGGCGCAGTAAATTGGGTCACCGTCCAGCTTTGCATCCGCCACCTGCTCAGCCACATAATGGGGAAATGAGTGCCCCTATGGTGACGATGGCAGTGTGAGACAAACCTATACCCGGGATCGCCCCAGACAGTTAATAAAGAGGCTGGGAGAGCCGATCATTCAGATTGCTGCCTTTGTTGCTCTTGTCTTGGAGTAAAGACATTGCTAAAGGGAAAATTGTTCTTTTAACTACTACTTTTGAACTCTGTGTTCTCGGAGGAGAGTGATTTTTAAAGGTTAGGTTTTGTTAGTGTGTGCTGGTTTGGATAATGAACTGTTTCTAATGCACAGGAATACAGGGAACCATGTGTTTTTTCTGGAGATAAAAGATGGTGGTCTGAGATTGACTGAAAAGGATTTGGGTAGATCTCTCCCCAAGAACTTGTATGCATGTATATATAATCCATGGACACAAACAAAAGACCTGGGGCAGGGGTTGAGGGTGGGCTAGAAGAGGTCAATGGGGGACGGGGAAGGATATATGTAATGCTTTTAACAATAAAGACTAAAAAAATAAAATCTATTTTTATATCTTAAAAATATAAAAGATAGTGGGAATGAGGGTGATCAGTAGTTTGAGATGTAGCTATGTTTGATTAAATATGTTTGTTTCTGTGAGGAAAAAAATGATTTGGTTAGAAGGTAAAGGGTGGATGAATGGTAATGGAAGGAGACTTATCTTGGGGTAGCGAACACACAGTACAATATATAGAAGATGTATTACAGAATTGGACACCTGAATCCTATATAATTTTATTAACCAATGTGACCCCAATAAATTCAATAAAAAAGAAGAAAGATTTGGTGGTTGAATAAATGGAAGTGTGGCTGTAATGGAATGAGAGCTGGAAATAGAGTCAGGGTTTAGATCTAAAATCCACTGTCCACTTGCTGTGTAACCTGCCTCAGTTTTCTCCTCTATGCACTACGGGTTAGTGTGAAGATGAAATGAGCAGAGTGCCT
The DNA here is from genome assembly GCA_004026805.1 of Lasiurus borealis. Lineage (NCBI taxonomy): Eukaryota > Metazoa > Chordata > Mammalia > Chiroptera > Vespertilionidae > Lasiurus > Lasiurus borealis. The sequence goes on from PVJN01038669.1 coordinate 4,669, forward strand.
GACATATAATGGATAATCATGAAGTATTTTTGAATACCAAAGAGCTGTGTGAAGGAGGGCTTGTATCAGGATAGGCAAGATTTCTCTGTGGTAACATATAACCCCAATCTCAGTGGCTTAAACCAGAAGGTTTATTATATCTGTCATGCTTCATGTCCACTGTGATCAGCTGTTCTGCCAGCATGGTCATAGTCTACGTGGTTCTCAGTTTGGCATGCCGGCCCACTGGGCAGTCACCATCTGGTAATCATGGCACTGGAAAGGAAAGTGCTAGAGGGATTTGGAGCTATAATTAAATGATCTGGACTGGAAAGGAAACACATCCTTTCTGCTTAGAACTCACTGGCCAAAACTTGTCCTGTGGCTCCTCCAATCACTAATGAGCCAGTAGGTAAATCAGCTTTTGCCCTAAACAGGGAATTCAGAATATTTGGTAAGTAGCACTAATAATTTCTACAGTGCCTACAGATTAGGCTTTGTTAATATGTATATGTTTATTCTACATATCAAAGTACTTACTACTTCATTGTCATATATAATCACGTTCTCTCTTTTGCTAAATTAATATTGCTGCCTTGTTTTCTCTATTTTTTTTTCAAATGGAACACAAGAAGAAGACTGTATTTTACTTTGGGCAATAAGAAGGCCTTACTGCCTAGTTTCACCTCTTTTTGATTGTGGGATGTTTTAGTGAAAGATGGAGCATGAGAAGGTAGAGGAGCAACCATCTGAGAATGTCATGGAAGGACATTTATTTTATCAGGCAAGGAAGAGGTAATTTCAGAACTTAGGCTGGTTATAAAGCTATGCTAATAAAGAGGGAAGAACTTTAAAATAGCTATTGATTACTTAAAAAAAAAAACAAGCACTCAGAAAGTTGGTGATTTTTGGTATTGAATTTTTTTGCTCCTTTGGGAATGTTTATTCCCTTGTCTGTTGACAGTGTACTAACATATCTGTGTGTCTTTAGAGTTGAAAGAATGCAACTGAAGGATGAGGTTTCATTAGTGGTGCAGACACTGATAAGTGTCTCCCAATATTTGTTTTTCATCCTAATTTTCATATAGAATTTTTACCACCCTGTCCTGGCTTAGCAAGTACAACTTCTAATTATGCTGTTAGTAAGGGAGCTGTTTAATGTCTACTTTCTTTTCTGTCTTGATGGCTTGGCGAGGTGACAACTTTCTGAGCAGTCACTTTGGACCTAAGCAGAGAAACCATATATTAAGGATGGCTCTCACTACCTTGGACTGCTTGCCTATCTCTGTTTCGCTATGTGGAATATAGGCCTTCTATATTGATTAAGTCATTGTATTATGGGTGGTATTCTGCACACCTAACAATTTCCCCCTTTCCAGGCTTAGTTTTATTTTCACCATCTTATTTTCATTGATTTCATCTCTTTTTTACCATTTCGTATTCTCTTATATTGAAAGGCAGGGGGAGGCTATTCCGGTATTTACACTTAAAATTTTTTTTAACCCTTATAAATTCGTTAGGCAATAGAGCACACAAAGAATTTTTCAATTCCAGATTGTACCTAGAACTTTTGTCTCTAATATTCTATCTTAACTTATCAGGTCTATTTTATTCATCCAGGGAAATTATTTTACCTAACACAAAATCAAACTCTGTGTGATTAATATTCTAAAATGTAGCAAAAACACTTCCAGGGCTTAGTGGCCTTGTGTGTTACGAGGTGAATTCTGGAGGAATATTTAGGTATGAAAATAGGCCCAATCGGTCTTTGCACAGCCCTATTTTCTTCATTTAGTTCCACTTCATAGTTGAATATGAGGCTGGAGTGAAGGTCTGCATTTTTAGAAAATGTGACTCTGGCACATTCTCAAGTAGATGGACCTTTTCTAAGGAACTGATGCCCTGCAGGGTGCATAGGTTTGCACAGTAAAGAGATAAAATCAACTGTAACTGAGACATGGTTGAGAGAAAGCAGGTCCTTTTTTGGGGGAGACTTTTTTTTTTTTTTATCTTTCCACTTGGTCATTTGATGGTTCATTTTGTGTCCTGAAATGGAGTAAAAAAGTAGTGGGCTATTTTTCTAACCTCTCCTTGCCAAACGCACTTCCTAATGGATAAAACAGACTTAATACTGTCCACCCAGCATTTATTTCCTTAGTCATATGATGGAAACTTCAGGCAGTCACATTGCTCTTTCCATAGAAGGTCAAGCTGGGCTCTGTTGACAGCTGTTTAGATCAGTGGTTCTCTACCTTTTAATGCTACGACCCCTTAATACAGTTCCTCATGTTGTGATGACCCCCAACCATAAAATTATTTTCGTTGCTACTTCATAATTGTAATTTTGCTTCTGTTATGAATCATAATGTAAATATCTGTGTTTTCCAATAGGAATGAGTTGTATTGAAATACTCAATGTAAATATCTGTGTTTTCTGATGGTCTTTGGCGTCCTGCTAGCAGTTCTCAACCTGTGGGTTGTGACTGCTGCTGTAGAGCCTAAGACCATTGGAAAATACAGATATTTACAGTACAATTCATAACAGTAGCAAAATTACAGTTATGAAGTAGCAACGAAAATAATTTTATGGTTGGGGTCATCACAACATAAGGAACTGTATTAAAGGGTTGTGGCATTAGAAAGGTTGAGAACCACTGGTAGATGAAACCACCTGAATCAGAGGGCTGATTGCATTTGGCATAGTGGAGACTAGCAGCATATTATTAGTAGCATGTTTTGCCTAGCATTCCAGCAAGCTTCAAGCAGAGTTAGTGATCATAATAAGTGGTCCATCTAAATAACTTAGTGGAAATCAGAATGCTAGGAGTTTGTTTCTTGACCAAAAATGAAGGTGGTGTAGAGGATAAAAATATTAAAATGCTATCTTGTAGAATTTTGTCTCACTCTTTTCTTTTAATTTTTGTACCCAAGCAAGTTATTTTACATTATGTCTCAAAATATAATTGCCTATATTATGGCATGTCTTTATAAAAGCGGTTTATCCCACAGGCTGAAATTACTGTCAGAAAATTCTCAGCCAAGTCATCTCTTAAACACGTCAATATCATTTTAGAACTGGGGTTAGAATCCAGAAATTTTAAGAATATACATAATTAATTGACCTATGAATAGGATCAATGATTATAGGATAAAATACTATGTTTTAGTCTTTTACTTTGTATTTCCATTATAAAGTCACAACTTCTATTTCAGATTTTATAGTTGCTTAAATAATTTATAATGCAGACATACCTTGGTAATGGCATGCTACTTACATTTGAGTTTTATTCACCTGTGTAAAATATTTTTAAACAAATAATGATGGAAGTAACTCATTTGAATGATTAGGATCATGTAAAAGAAGAGCATGTTCATGGCAGCTTTGGGAAACTCTGAAAATCATACATCATCTTAGTTTAATGAATTGGGAAAATAGAACATTGGGTTGGAGAACTTTGCAGGAATGAGTTGTATTAAAATATTCAATGTAAATAATAAATCTTGTCATATTAATATAACTTTTTATAATGATTTAATAGAGAACACTGTGACTTAAAAAGGATAGGGTCAGTGAAGATGGTATAATTGAATCTAACTTTAACTTATATAATTTGATTATCAGTAAATCTTGGCTAGCTTCTACATCTACCAGTATAGGTGGTGTAGAGTTTCTTGACACATCAAACTTTTATTTATAATTATATTACACCAATCCATCAGGATTAGGAGATTTATATTCAAATGCCTGTTGGTCCAGGTAGATAAATAACTAAATCAAAGACAAAGGCAGTGATGGTGACTATGAGGAGAATTCAAGTGACTGCTCTCCTCCAGTTGATGGTTGCCATGTATAAATCTGGATTCAGTGAACAGATTTTCCTGTTTTCAAGAAAAATTGGAAATCCGAGTTTTTATTTAAATTCTGATGGTTTTAAATGTTGGAAAGACTTTTGAAACAGCATTGGCTAGCTAGCTGTCTATACCGGTTTTAACTCAGGCCATAAATTTAAGATATCTGAATAAGCTATTTATAGTGAAAATATTATCTAATCATGCTGATTTTTTTTTCTCACTGTTATTCAATGAGTTGAAAACATCTTCATGATTATTTCTACACAAGGCTAGTTTGGGAATATGTACATGAACTAGTGTATTGGAATCAGTGAATTCAATCCAGGATGGTGCGAATAAATTCCTTGATAACCTTGACTTAGATGAGCATAGCAAGCAACTCAGAATTTGCCATAAATGCGAAAAGTTAACTGCAATGAACAAGTTAAAGTTCCATGGATAGAAGTAGGATTGCTCACTTAGGAATCAAAAGGAAACACACACTCAATAATGTAAACATAAAATAACTGATGTATGTAAAAACAATGGCAAGAAATATCCTTGAAATCATAATGACTTAGAAGTTAAATGTCAACTTTTATAAATTGTATGACCCAGGGAAGGGTAAGGTATAGAAAGAGGTCAGAAAATGTCTTTATCTTCACCACAGATGCTGTAATACTTGAAAGTTTATGAAGCACTTGTACCATATAACTAATCCATTTGATGTAGCCAGTATGTTTTTCTAATAGGCTCAGCTAAGACAATACCAGTTCAAGGAGATATAAAAAATAAAAAGAGGTTCCTATCCAAATGAGAGAGAGAGATAAAACACAAGGAAGGACTCAACAAAGTACAGGGACTTTAGAACCAGAATGCCTGGGCTTTGATCCTGCCTGGCTCTACCATCAATCACCCAGTTATTTAACTCTCTCTGTGCCTATATTTACCATTCTGGCATGATAAGAGGACCCTCAAAGGCATATATGGAATACAGTATAATTATTTTATATTACTATTAACATTAAATACTTAACTAGAATAATTTAGCAAAGAAACAAAAAGAAAAAAAGTGTGATTGCTTCTGTACATTATGCACTTAGCCTTCATTTTAAGCACTCTATAGATTGACCTACTTATTCCTCACAATAAGCCTGTGTGTGAGACATGATTATCCTCATTTTACTGATCCAAGATTGAGGCTTAATGAGGTTAAGCAGAGTAGAAATTCTTTAAAGCAACTTTAACTTAACTGCTTTGTAGATTAATCCATAGTCTCCATTCCATTTGCAGAGCACTCACTGGTGCCCATGACTTTTCAAATGTCTGTGGCTAGGAGGATTCTCTGGTTTACACTCTGGTCGCCCTGCTCTCACGAGCTGAGCTGTGGACCTGCTAAGAGTCAGCTATGTGTGTTCTCAAGTTGTTTATATGTCTTGTAATTAAGCCTGGCCCTCACATTTATAGGATTATGAACAAGAATACACATAGGGGTCCAGACTTCGTAGATCTAAATGTTTAAAGGTATAATTCAAGCTAACACATTCTTAAAGAATAATAATGTTATATCTTTCTTATTCAGGTTCAGATATCTAGTTCTCAAAATCTTTGGTGTTCGATGCAAAGCACAGTAGTCCCTTGCTTTCCAGCTTACCCCAAGGCCTTCTGCCATCTCTTTCAACCTTGAATCTCTCTACATGAGAGGGGGTCTTGCCATTACTGGTTTTGCTCAGTAGATAGGGCGTCAGCCTGTGGACTGAAGGGTTCCAGGTTTGATTTCAATCAAGGGCAGGTACTTTGGTTGCTGGCACATCTCCAGTAGGAGTTGTGCAGGAGGCAGCTGATTGATGTTTCTCTCTCATTGATGTTCCTAACTCTATCCCTCTCCCTTCCTCTCTGTAAAAAAATAATTAATTAATATATATATATATATATATATATATATATATATATATATATATATATTTATTTAAAAGAAGGGGTCTTATGTAGTATATGAACAACTTAACCCATTCTTCCAAACTTTGTTCACACCCAAACATTGTCACTATGTATTTTTAATTGTAATATAATTGACATACAATGTTATATTAGTTTCAAATGTACAACATAGTGATTCAACATTTGTATACATTATGAAATGATCACCACAATAAATCTAGTTATCATCTATGACCATGCAAAGCTAATACATTATTCTTGACGATACTCCCAATGCTGTACATTATATCCCAAGAGTTATTTATGTTGTATTTGGAAGTTTATATCTCTTGATTTCCTTTATTATTCCCACTTCTTCTCTGACAACCACCAATCTGTTCTCTGAATCTCTGAGTCTGGTTGTGTGTGTGTGTGTGTGAGTGTGTGTGTGTGTGTGTGTGTTTTAAGATTCTGTATATAACTGAAATCATGTGGTATTTTTCTTTCTTTGTCTACTTGTATTTAGCATAATACCTCTAGTCCATCCATGTTGACACAAGTGAAAAATTTTATTATTTTTTATGACTGAGTACGATTCTAATATACACACCCATATCACATCTTCTTTATTCATTCATCTATTGATGGACACTTAGGTTTTTTACATGTCTTGGCTATTGTAAACAATATTAAGTGAATATAGGGGTAAATATATCTTTTCAAATTAGTGTTTCCATTTTATTTAATGAATACTCAAAAGTGAGATTGCTGGATCATATGGTAATTCTATTTTAGGAAACTCTACTATTTTCAATAATGGTTATACTAAATTACATTCCCACCAACAGTATACAAGGATTCCCTTTTCTCTTCATCCTTAACATTTGTTATTTCTTGTCTCTTTGATAATTAACATTCAGACAGGTATGAGGAGACATCTCATTATGGTTTTGATTAGGATTTCCCTGATAATTAGTGATATTGAGCATCTTTCAGTGTATCTCTTGGGCATCTGTATGTCTTCCTTCAAAAAATGTCTACTAACAAACAAATAAATCAATAAATAAATGAAAAAGTAGACCAGAAACAAACTCATAGATACATAGAACATTTGATGGTTGTCTGAAAGGAGGGAAGTTGGGGAGAGAAATTAAAAAGTACAAATTGGTAGTTTCAGAAGAGTCATGGAAATGTAAAGTATAGCATAGGAAATATAGTTATTAATTTATAATAAGTATGTATGGTGTTAGATGGGTACTAAATTTGTTGGAGTGAGCATTTTGTAAGTTATGTAAATGTCTAATTATGGGTTTTACACCTGAAACTAATATAAACTAATATGTCAGCTATATTTGAAAAATATTAATTATTTTAAAAAGAAAAATATCTACTCAAATCTGCCCATTTCTAAATGGAAATTTTTTTTTGTTTTGAGTTTTATGAATTTTTTAAAATATATTTTATTGATTTTTTACAGAGAGGAAGGGAGAGGGATAGAGAGTTAGAAACATCCATGAGAGAGAGACATCGATCAGCCGCCTCCTGCACACCCTCTACAGGGGATGTGCCCGCAACCAGGATACATGCCCTTGATCAGATCAAACCTGGGACCTTTCAGTCCACAGGCCGACATGCTTTCCACTGAGCCAAACTGGTTTCGACGAGTTTTATGAATTCTTTATATATTTTAGATATTAATCCCCATCTATACTAATAAAAAGTTAATATGCTAATTAGACTGGGAGACCTTCTGGAAGACCTTTTGGATGTCCTTCCAGACAAAGCCATGGTGGTGCGGCTGAGGCAGAGGCAGTTATGGATGATCATGCCAGGAGGAGAGGGCAGTTGGAGCTGAGCAGGCCGGCAGGGGCAGGAGGAGAAGTTAGGGGTGATCAGGCTGGCAGCGGGGGGCAGTTGGGGCAAGCAGGCTGGCAGGCAGAGTGATTAGGGGTGATCAGGCAGGCAGTAGGTGAGAGGTTAGCAGCCAGTGGTCCTGGATTACGAGAGGGATCCCAGATTAGAGAGGGTGCAGGCGAGGCTGAGGGACTTCTCCCCCACCCCAACTGTGCATGAATTTCATGCACTGGGCCACTAGTTGGATATATAATTTGCAAATTCTATTTTCCATTCAATCAGTGGCCTTTTCATTTTGTTGATGGTTTCCTTTGCTGTGCAGAAGTAATAATCATGCTCTTGCATGCTAACAAATCATCATTCTGAAAAAATATTTAATTGAATGGCACAAGATCTGGACCTCCTTCTGAGGCCATGTTTTAGAAGTGGTTCCCATTCTTGCCATGATCACATCCTGAGGCCACTTTCCTCTTTATAAACCATGTTCCAGGTACAAGGCCTATAAATTTCTTTTAAATAGAAATAGAAATACCTGTATTTCTATAAAAACTATGTTGGAAACTTTGGAGAATCTACATATGAGTAGTTAAAATATTGATATTATATTAGATATGAGCAAATGCATTTAAATTTTGGAGGAGAAACAAAAATATAGAAAATTTCTGCATTCAGCTTGATGATGTCCAAAATGCTAAGTTCTTTACTAAATTTAGGAATTAAAAATTATAGATGATGCATTATGGATGTGATTTATGCCAGAAAACTATTGAGGAGCTCCAATCTGTAATCTCAGTCCAAGAAATGGTTGTGTTCCATAAAAAAATACCAAAAATTGAATTTACATTTATTCACTTAAAATATTTGTTATAATTTTATTTAACCAACTGCCAGTCTCAAATTATTGGCAAAACAAGGTTCTCCTGTAACTGGCTTGGAGGTAAAGGGTAGGTTTTTCTTACTGCTAAGATTGCACCCTTAACCACTATGTTTTAGTATTAAAAAAGAAATAAGCATGATGCCATTCATGAGTGTAACAACTAGTAAAACTTACTTTGAATAAATTGAATGTTAACTATACTCAAATTTCATCTTAACTATTGACTTATTTTCAAGAGGGGTTATGGAAATCCCAAATAATAAGTATACTTATCTAATGTATTTTCTGGCTTGGAGGCTTTAAGACCAATTTTTTACATTGTAGCATTCTGTGCCTTAATACATTGACCAGAATACCAACTTCAAAAAAAATATTAGAAAAAAAATGGCTGCAGAGTAGATGGACGTGTCCTGAGCATTGTCCCAGAGCAGACAAGACAACAGCTGAGGGTAAGATGGGGAGTGTTTGTTGGTGAGTTAAGGGAGTGCTATATACCAGGAGAAGATGGGGAACTGCTGGATGGGGGTCTCCTGACCAGTCAGCCCCACTGCTGCTGAGTTTCCTACCAAAGCCACTAGATCAGACATGGAGACTGTGCCATCTTGAGGGGGAAAGAGCTGTTATCAGAAGCCTGAAAAACTACAACTAAGGCACTCACTGAAGAGCTTGCAAACCCCAGGAAACCGGTCCCCAATTGGTGCAAACACATGGATTCAGAGGAGCTCTACACTCCACCATGGAAAGGTTCGATTTCACCTTGGATAAGGAGAGAGAGAATTACATAAGCAGAAACCTAGAGAAGGGGAGACAAAGAAACAGCCTGCATATGAAAGAAAAGCAGGCATCACCAGGAAAGAAAGTAAATGAAATGGATTAAGCAACCTGCCAGAGAAAGAATTCAGAGAAATGGCCAGAAGGTGGCTAAAAAGAATGGAAGGCAAATTTGACAATATGAGTAAGAACCAAGAGGAAGTGAAGAAGAACCAAGAAGAAATGAAAAATGACATCACTGCTGTAAAAAATTCAATAGAAAGCATCAAGAGTAGACTAGAAGAAGCAGAGGAATGCATCAGTGAACTAGAAGACAAGGTAGGAAAAAATATCCAAGTAGAGCAGCTTCTAGAAAAAAAAAAGAAATTAAAAAGCAGGAAGAGAGCCTAAGGGAACTTTGGGACAACACAAAACAAATCAATGTCCGCATAATAGAAGTTCCAGAAGGAGAGGAAACTGAGCAAGGAATAGAAAACCTGTTTGAAGAAATAATGACAGAAAACTTCCCTGATATAGGGAAGAAAAAACCCACACAAATCCAAGAAACTCACAGAATCCCAAGAAAAATGAACCCCAAAAGACCAATGCCAACACACATTATAATTAAATTGGCAAACAACAACAACAAAGTAAGAATCTTAAAAGTGGCCAGAGAGAGACAGAAAGTTATCTACAAAGGAAACCCCATCAGAATAGTGACTGATTTCTCAATAGAAACTCATCAGGCCAGAAGGGAATAGAATGAAATATACAAAGTCATGCAAAGGAAGGGTCTGAATCCAAGAATACTTTACCAAGCAAAACTATCAATCAAAATTGAAAGTGACATCAGAAACTTCAAAGACAAAAAAGGACTAAGGGAATTTATTACCACAAACAAACAATGCAAGAAATACTAAAGAGGCTGCTAAAAAAAAAAGAAAAGAAAAAAAAGGAAATGAAGAAGAAACAAACACAGGGGTAAGGAATAAAAATGATGACAAATCAGTACCTATCAATAATAACTTTAAATGTAAATGGATTAAATGCTCCAATCAAAGGACATAGGGTAACAGATTGGGTAAGAAAACATGACCCATATATCTACTGTCTAAAGAAACCCACCTCAGAAAAAATGATGCGAATAGACTGAGGGTGAAGAGATGGAAAAACGATTTTCAGCCGAATAGAAATGAAAATAAAGCTGGGATAGCAGTACTTATATCGGACAAATTAGATCTCAAAGTGAAGGACATAGAGATAAGGAAGGCCACTTCATAATACTAAAGGAAGCAATTCAAAAAGAAGAGATAACTCTGATAAACATATACACACCCAATACAGGAGCACCCAAATGCATAAAAAAAAAAAAGCTACTAGAGGATATCAAGGGAGAGATTGACAGGAACACAATCATAGTAGGGGACTTTAATACCCCACTATCATCATTGGACAAATCCTCTAGACAAAAAATCAGCAAAGAAACATCAGTCCTAAATGACTCACTAGACCAGATGGAATTGATTGACATCTTCAGAACATTTCACTCCAAAGCCACAGAATATACATTCTTCTTAAGTGCACATGGGTCATTTCCAAAGATAGATATATGTTGGGACCTAGGCAAAGTTTCTTCAAATTCATGAAGATAGAAATCATATCAAGCATCTTCTGAGGGCACAGTGACATAAAACTGGAAATCAACTACAATAAAAACAATGCAAAGAAATCAAACACATGGAGACTAAACAGCAAGCTATTAAACAATGACTGGGTTACCAGAGAGATCAAGGAAGAAATAAAAAACATCATGGCAACAAATGACAATGAAAACACAAGCCAAAATCTATGGGACACAGCGAAAGCAGTCTTGATAGGGAAGTTCATAGCTCTACAAGCCTATTGCAAAAAAAAAATAAGAAACAATGGTAGTAAATTACCTAACCCTACAACTCAAGAGTTAGAGAGAGAGCAATAAGAAAAGCTCAGTGTAAGCAGAAGGAAGGAAATAATAAAGATCAGAACGAAGATAAATGACATAGAGACCAAAGAAACTATACAAAAGATCAACAAAACCAAGAGCTGGTTCTTTGAAAGAGTAAACAAGATTGATGAACCTCTAGCCAGGCTCACCAAGAAGCAAAGAGAGAAGATTCAAATAAACAAAATCAGAACTGAAAGAGGAGAAATATGAACAGACCCCATCGAAATATAAATGATTGTTAAAAAATACTATGAACCACTCTATCCCAACAAACTGCACAACCTGGAGGAAATGAACATGTTCCTAGAAAAATATAACCTTCTAAAACTTAATCAGGAAGAAGCTAAACATCTCAATAGGCCAAGAAATTGAAGCATTCATCAAAAAGCTTCCAGCAAACAAAAGCTCGGGTCCAGATGGCTTTACATTAATAAACACCCATCAGGGGAGTTTTACCAAACATGCAAGGAAGAATTAAAACCTATCCTCCTTAGACTATTCCAAAAAATTCAAGAAGAAAGAACACTTCCAAGCTCCTTCTATGAAGCCAGCATCACCCTAATACCAAAACCAGATAAAGACAACACAGTGAAAGGGAATTACAGGTCTATATCCCTCATGAACATAGATGCCAAAGTCCTCAACAAAATTCTAGCAAATCGGATCCAGCAGCACATCAGAAAGATCATACACCATGACCAAGTAGGGTTTATCACAGGAATGCGAGGATGATACAATATCCACAAATCAATAAACTTGATACATCACATAAACAAATTGAGAGATAAAAATCACATAGTCATATCAATTGATGCAGAAAAAGCATTTGACAAAATCCAACACCCTTTCTTGATAAAAAGATGGGAATAGAAGGATCATACCTCAACATGATAAAAGCTATATATGATAAATCCACAGCTAACATCATACTCAATGGGTTAAAAACTAAAACCATTTCCCCTAAGAACAGGAACAAGATAGGGATGTCCACTCTCACCACTCCTGTTCAACATAGTACTGAAAGTATTAGGCATTGTAATTAGTCAAGAAGAAGAAATAAAAGGCATCCAAATTGGAAAAGAAGAAGTAAAGCTGTCCTTATTTTCAGATGATATGATATTGTATATAAAAAACCCAAAAGACTCCATCAAAAAACCAATAGAATTAATAAATGATTTCAGCAATGTTGCAGGATACAAAATTAATGCCAAGAAATCTATGTCATTTCTCTACACCAGTAGTTAACTTACACAAAGACAGACTGAAAATGCTATCCCACTTATCATTGCACCAAAAAAATTAAGATACCTAGGAATAAACTTAGCTAAGGATGTAAAAGACTTATATGCAGAAAACTATAGGACAATGAAAAATGAGATAGAGGAAGATGTAAACAGATGGAAGAGCATACCATGTTCATGGATTAGGAGACTTAACATCATTAAAATGTCCATACTACCCAAAGCAATCTATAGATTCAATGCACTACCTATCAAAATATCAAAGACATTTCACAGATCTAGAAAGAACTCTCCAAAAATTCATCTGGACTAAAAAAATACCCGAATAGCCATAGAAATCCTGAGAAAGAAGAATAAAGTACGTTGGATCTCAATACCGGATTTTCAGCTGTATTACAAAGCCACTTTTTCCAAAACAGCCTGATACTGGCACAAGAACACACATATAGACCAATGGAACAGAATAGAGAATCCAGATATCAACCCAAACCACTATGTTCAATTAATATTTGACAAAGAAGGCATGAACATACAATGGAATCAAGACCACAACTTACACCATACACAAAAATAAACTCCAAATGGATAAAGGATTTAAACATAAAATACTAGAGGAATCCACAGGCAGCAAAATCTTAAGACATATGCCAAAAGAACTTCTTCAGTGATACTGAGCCTGGGGCAATGGAAGCTAAAGAGAAAATAAACAAATGGGACTACATCAAAATAAAAAGCTTTTGTACAGCAAAAGAAACCATCAATAAAACAACAAGAAAGACCACTGTATGGGAGAATATATTTGCAAATGTTATTACTGCTAAAGGTTTAATCTCCAATATCTACAAGCAATTTATACAACTTAATAAAAGGAATATTAGTGATCCAATAAAAAAAATGGGCAACGGACCTAAATAGAATCTTTTCAAAAGAAGACAGAAGGTAGGCCAAGAGACACATGAAAACATGCTCAAAGTCACTAATTATCTGAGAGATGCAAATCAAAATGACAATGCAATACCATCTCACACTTGTCAGAATGGCTATCATCAACAAATCAACAAACGACAAGTGTTGGTGAGGATGCAGAGAAAAAAGAACCCTTGTGCATTGCTGGTGGGAATGCAGACTGGTGCAGCCACTGTGGAGAACAGTATGGAGTTTCCTCAAAAAACTAAAAATGGAACTCCCATTTGACCTAGGAATATATCCTAAGAAACTAGAAACATCAATCAGAAAGGATATATGTACCCCTATGTTCATAGCAGCAAAATTTACAATAGCTAAGATTTGGAAACAGTGTAGGTGCCCCACAGCAGATGTCTGGGTCAGAAAACTATGGTATATCTACACAATGAAATACTATAAAAAAGAAGGAATTCTTACCGTTTGCAGCAACCTGGATGGAACTGGAGAGCATTATGCTAAGTGAAGTAATGCAGTCAATGAAAGAAAAATACCACATGATCTCACTCATTTATGGATAATAAAGAGCATTATAAACTGATGAACACAAAGATAAATACAGAGGCAGTAAAGTATCAAACTGTCAAATTACAGTGAGAAGGTTAGGGAGAGTTGGGGAAGATAAGAGATCAACTGAAGGACTTGTATGCATGCATATAAGCATAACCAATGAATGCAAGACACTGGGCGGTGAGGGCATGTATGGGAATGAGGTAGGAGGGCAATGGGAAGACATGTACACATGTAATACATTAATAAAAAAATGGAAAAAAGGCACTAATCATCCTCTCAGTTTTCACTATATAAAAGCCTTATGACTATTTAATAATTACTTTTTTTTTTTCCTGCACAGTATTTTAGAGAGGTCTTGCTTGAAGGATTGGATTGCCTAAGCAGGAAGAAGTGGAGAGCTGGGCCCTTTAGGTTCAAAAACAGTTTCTGTTACTTGCAAACTGGGAAAACTTGGACACATATGCTAACTTCTTGTGCTCCGATTTCTTCTTTGAAAAGTGGGAACGATAATGGTCTCTTTCCAATTAGATCGTTATGAATGGCCAATGAGATAGGATTGCATAAAGTAATTAGAACATTGTTAGGCACTGCCCAGGCAGTATTTGGGTAATCTATTATTATTGTTGTTTTTATTTTTATTATTATGTTCATCATATTAATAATCAAGCATGCAGAGCATCATGCTTCCATAAACAGTCTTACAAGTAAGACCAGATAAAATGAAGACAACTTGAAAATGATTTCTGATAGTGCCGTTAATTTTAACGTGGAGGAAACTGTTCCAGAGAGATAGTTGTTATTTGCTTGGTTCTTATGTTAATATACTCTCTACTTTTTCAGTTCAACAATTGAACAACTATGGTGAGCCACAGTAAGTTAGATAGCAGTGTCTAAAACATGATTTTTGCTTCTGAAAAGCTTTTATTTTAGAGGGGATATAAGGCAGTTCTCTCTAGCATTCATAGTAGAGCTTCAGCAATCACTAGTATACTTCCTTTTGCTGATTTCTGATAGCTGAAATTTTCCATTGGTTTGTTTTAATGTTCCATTTAATGGAAGTGCCTAGACCAAGGTCCTGCATAAAATCGCCATCAGTAAATTTGGAGGGTGGTCTTGGAGAACAGAAAATCCAGATTTATTTTAGAGTTGGAACAACCATTCCATCTGGCTAGTCTCTTTTCCCTCGATCCTGTCGCTACTGTGTACATGCTCAGTGCCTGCGGAATGTTGGGCCAGAAAGAAAAATCCGAGGTGAGAGATATGACTGCTCTGGTATTTATTTATTGGGGGCTATATACTTTTAATTCTGCCTTTGAATTCCACAGTTATAAATGCAGTTTGTGGGCAAGGGACAGGTGAATTTCCAAAATGATCTCAGAAGGTTGACTTTTAGAATCCTTGAAGATAGGGATAAAAGGGGGGACCTTTTAAATATACCAAGTGCCCACAATGACTTTATTACCACACTGCTCCTTCCCACTGTAGATTACACGAAAGCCTGGAGACTAATTTCAGCAACAGCCACAATTTACTAGCTATAGTGGGCCTCAGATGAATAGTTTCTTGTAAAATCAGTGGCAGCTTTATCCTAGCAGAGCACAAATAAATCAGCCCTTATTATTCCACATTCATTT
>PVJN01038670.1:0-20221 GCA_004026805.1 Lasiurus borealis
GGGGGACTACTGTAAAGGTTTGGAAACAGGAATACTCTTTACCTTTCCCAGCCCAGCTGAAAAGTTGCTTCCCTTATCCACCTACCTGCATACCAGTTCCTTACTGGCAGTGGCTGGCCTACATCACCTGGTTAGTTCCTTTCTTTTCTGTTTTTCTGGTTTTTTGTTTTGTTTTTGATTTCAACACTTAGATAGCACTGATGAAGTACATTCTGCCTTTATATTTATTAAGTCTGCCTGAAAAATCCTATTACTGCCATTTTATAGATGACACCATGAAGGCCCAGAGAGCTCACTAGCCAGTGAACAGAGACGTATGCTGTTCTCAGCCGGGGCGCCCCTGGCCTGTTCCTCTCTGAGCCTCTGCTCGGGTATTCGAACCCAGCACGTGGCTCCATTTGTACTCTTAACCTGCCGCTTCTCTTTGTCCATCTGGGTGTCAAGTGGACACGCAGCATCACACTTACGAAATGGGTGAACACTGCATCGTTTCAACAGCCACCTCACAGGGAGTGGCTCTGGAAGAAGAGCTTCCTGTCCACCTATCACCATGGGTTCTTTAGGGAAGGTTTAAGGAGAGAAGTGGCATTGTCAGCCCAACAGATGCGGATGAAGGTGAGACGATGCCCAATTGGTGTCTGGCAAGGAGAGGAAGCAAATACGGGGGAGGAGGGACTCACTTCGCAACCTTGGGACAGATATTCTCTGCATCTGCCCAATTTCTCGGCGGTGAGAAAGGGGGACTAAACAGCCTGCCAAGGTCTCCTCAGTTGTGAGTGCCTTAATTCTAGGTACCAGAGAGGTTCCCACTGCCCTGGAGGTTTGCTGCCCAGGTCTTCTCTGCGGCAAGTGGGTCTCATTCATGACACAGACAGGAAGGAGACAAGCACGCTAGTAACGGGCAGTAAAGAACATCTGTGGGGCCCTTAACTGTGAAACCAGTTTCCTCCTTCCCTCCATACCAGCACCCTGCCTTTCCTGGGCCTCTCTCACCGTTAGGGGGTTGAGTGGGAGGGAACTGGTTAGGACAGAGGAACCCCAACACACCACTGCTTGTCTGTGGTGGCAGAGATCAGGACAACAGCAGAGGCCTGGCCTTCAAAGAGGAAGAGCAGAGCTGACTGGAGATCACCATGTCCTACAGCACAGAGAAGGGGAAGCTGGAAACCATCAGAGCAGAGGCTGGGAGACGGTGACAGGGGAGAGAAATGGAAAGAGAGACAGAGAACCAGATCCAGAAGGAGCTGTTAGGTCAGAACAAATCTGGACCTTCACCTCCCCTGTCTAACGCCACAGGTCAGGGGCAACGTTTCTAAACCTCACATCTCAGAAGGAGACATCCTATGGGCCCCAGGCAAGGAGCAGCCAAAGCCAGGAAGCACCCACACCACTGAACACCCCCTAGAAACTCCTTCTAAGAAAAGGATCTGAAGAAAGGAAAATATACATGAGGTTTACAGGCATAGCTTTAAAATGTCTGGTTTGAACAGGTTCCCTTGAAAAAGTTGCTAAGCAACCAAAATTGTCATTAAGAGGACAATACAGCCACATAAAAAATGGCTTACAAAATAACAGTAAGTGGGGGGAAAATACATAAAATGATACTCAGGCTTGGTTGCAAAGATATGAAAATGTATCCCCTGGTGGACAAGGGCTCTAAGAGAGACATGCACTCAGATGGCCAGATGGCAGGACTCTCTGTGTGAGAGGCAATGTCTGATTTTGATCATTAATGCTGTTATACTGTCATTTTAATAAACACAAAGGAGACAGAAAGGAAATGGAGACGGAAGAGCTTATTTTAAAAAAGAGAAAAAGTAGAAAAACAAACTTCAACATTGCAGGTTTTGACTGTTAAGGTCCTCCCTCACCAAACCTACCCCAGGCAGGCCAGCCCAAAAGGAATCACACCCCTGAGACCTATCTCTGCATTAGCTCTCACCCTGGACAGAAGCTTCCCACCACCACCTTCCCATCCCCCACGCCTAACCCCACAAACACACTCCAGCCACACACTCCAAGCCCCCTCAGAAATGGGCATTTGGGAGGGGGGGGTCCTTTGTGCCTGATTGCTCTGATGCCCAATCCTGCCATGTTTTTCCATGAAGCATTTTTAGCTTGCTCAAGTCAACAAAACATATTTTTCAGGATGCACCTTTCTACAAAAGATCCCCCTCTTCCTTTAGCTTAAATCAGCCTTTTTCAAACCGGGTCCCTTAAGATGCCTATACCTATTGCTGGTAGAACAGTCCTATAGTCAAGTATTAGGGAGATGCTATATCCCATAGCCCCCTCAACCCAGATTCACAAAGTACATCAAAGACTCAAGGATCACAGAGTACCATTTCCCCACAGATCCTCCACCACCACCCCTTTTTTCTTTTACAGAACCCATATTAATCTCCTGCAGTGGGCCTCAGGCACCTCCTGTACCCTTGCTGCCTCTGGGCATCCTTGGCAGACAGTTCCCACATGCCAGCCCCTCCCTCCACGGCTCATCTGTATTCTCAGCCCTACAGACTCGGGCCACCTGGGGAGAAAAGCCCGCTCTGCAGGTGCAAAGCAGAGCTGTAGCTCCAGCTGCTTGTTCAAAGCTGGCTTTCAACTTTCTGTCAGCCAGAGCCAGCAGGCGTGGGAGGCTTCATTGACTTTACCGGCACTGGCTCACGATACAGCTTATCTCACCCCTACATACAACACCCTGCCATGAGTCTGTAGAAGTGGCCCGGAGTTCGAAAGCTGTAAAATGCCACCAATTTCAACAAACAGGAACTGTTCCTGGCACCACAGCCCCTCCAGAAAGGAAGCACTGTACCCTGTATGTAAACAGATGAAGCTGTTTCTTGCTCTCGCCAGACTCCCACCGCCAGAACCCGAGACACAGACCTGATCCTGGCACTGGAGTCTCCATGGCTGCTCCTGAGGATGCACACAGGCGAGGCCCTCAGGCCAGGGCTGCAGGCTGGGCTGGGCAGGAGGCTGAGCTGAGTCAGTGTCAGCGCAGCAGCTGCTGGCTCCTATCTGCAGCTGCTGGATGGGAGGGCTCTGCTTTGCCTATCTGTGAGCAGCCTTGAGCTAGAGCTGGAAATTCTCCCGTGAATATGAAATGGAAGTGGAAAATTTCCAAGAGGCCTAACGGGCTCGGGTCATGCCAATCATCCACGGCTGCTATATCCTGAACGCAGTGCCCTGGCCCTCTCCAGAGCAAGCAACTCAAGCCACTGACCAGCCTTCCTGACCCACCACAGAAGGTAAGCACCGCCTCCCTCTAACATGCAGACTCCTCCTGACAGCTGAGCAGTGCCCTGCAATACCATCACCTTTGCTGCCTCCCCTCAGAAGTCCCCATCAAAACAACCTACTGGGGGCACCCCAGGACTGGCAGGGGAGCTCCTAGCCCCGTTGCCAAGACAAGCTCCTCCCTGAACCTCCCCCTCTGAAAAAGGGAAGGTCAATGAACTGCTCCAGCCTTTCCCAGGAAAGGACAGAGACTCGGACAGAGGGGAAACAAGCAGGAGCAAGCTGAGATGAAAAGCTGGCAGATCTTATTCCAGCCCTTCCTTTCTTGCCCCATGGAACCTGCCTATCACAGGTGACTGAGCAGCATGACAAGCTATACCAGAGTGTGACTGTGCGCACGTACACACACATACACACGCACAGGAAGTATGTCCCACCCCACCCACCTGAGCCCAACCTCCCCACCCTCTCCTTACTGCCGCTCACAGCTCCCAGGTGGGCCTCCTCCTCTGAGAAGCCTCCAGAGCCCTGGCTGGACTCAGCAGCTGCTGCTCCTACTGGGAAGGTGGGGATGCCTCCAGTGACCCAAGAGCAGTCCTCTAAAAGCAACCAGGGTGGATTACAGCAGCATCAGGACGCAAAGTTCCACTCTCCATCTGCCCTTTAGAAAGACAGTCCTGGGTGGGAAGGCTCAGGACAGACACATGGTCTCCCAGTGATTTAGATAAGTGGCGTGGGTCAGGGAAATAACCGTGAGCAAAATGGCTATTTCTGTGGTGCTGTTGAAATCCTGGGGAGAAGAGCCCAGAGAGGATGGGTCAGTTGTTTACCGGGAGGCTGGCTGTGGCCCTCATTTGGGCCTGAGTCACCTTCTCATGTCCAATCGTGAGGTTGTGCCTCCCTGAGCCCACATAATAGCTCCTGTGCGGACAGAGCAGGATTACATGGTTGACACACGATCCTTGGGCCACTGCTGAGCTTTAGCTAACCAGGGATTAGGATCCACCTGTCCTCACAGCTGTTTCATAAACAGCGCAACCAGCAGACTGCAATCCACCTACAGGGAGGGTAATATTTATTCATTAAATAATTAAACGTCCTGAACTCATAAAGAAAATGAATCCAATCCCTTAGTCCTGTTCTGCCAGAGGGAGAAGATACCTTCTGCTGGTGTGTTTGGTGGAGGAGGGGTGATCTAAGCGGGGGAAGGGGGCCTGCAAGGGGAGCATCCCAGCCCATGCTTCTGAGAAACTACCTGGACCCAATATATTCAGGGAATTTCATCTGCACCCTGAACCAGATTATGGCTAGCCTTAGCCTCAACATGCATACTCCAAACTGCAGTCTGTAAAACATAAACGGTTGGAAGGCTTGGAAAATACTGCATCCTATCGTCCCTTATGGGAAGTCGCGCACAATTCCTACTAGCGGGTCCTAAACGTCTGAGAAGCCCTGCAGTAAAGGAAGCCGCTTACCTTTGTTTAACCCCACAGGCTTATTTGACCCTCCCCACCTCTGTCATCAAAGGAAAAGGTACCTATTAATATCCCGTGGCCTGGGCTTTGGAAAGTGCCTTGCACTATGAGCCTTCATTTCCTAACCTAGAGAACGCCGTCTTCCTGGGCCCAGCTACGGGTGTGAGACCCATTCCATTGGGTCCAGTCGGATATAGGCAGCACCTCCCCTAACATGACACAGGATGGGACAATGGGCAAGGGTCCCACTGCAGCCAAAGGGATTCAAGACCCTCCAGAATAGCGGTGGTCTAAGAGGAAACTGGCTCTGTCTCAGGAGGGCAAGCTCCACGTAGGCCCTCCCAGTTCCACCTTGAGCCTAACATGTCAGTGCTGCTCTTGGCCTAGAAGTCCCCTTGGTCTGAGAATCACAGGTCCCAAGCTCAAAGCCCTATTTCCCTTCTGAAGAAACATTAAAACAATCTATGATAACCAGGCCCAGGACCTGTATTTTCTTCCCAGGAGACCAGGAGACATTCTCTTTTATCACTTAAGTGCCCCTTACAAACACCCAGGAACAGGAAAGGCTGGAATCAAATTACATCCCCTCCCCAAATGTATGCTGTGGGCTTGCCTATCGGGGTTCATTTTTCTGTTGCATTTACTGTACATGACTCACATGGGAGTTGGCCAAAGGAATTTCACCTGCTAACTATCGGCTCCTTGAGAGACCTTGCCCATCTCATTCACTACTGTGTTCCTATGCCTGAAATATAGTAGGCATCAGAAAATATAATGAGTGAAGACATAAAACAATAAGTGAGTGAGCTCATAATTAATCTACTTACAGTATGCTCAGAGTCATTGCAATGTACGGTTAAAAATATGGACTCTAGCCAGACTAACTAGGTTTGGATCCTGTTCCATGACCTTGGGCAAGTGACTCAACTTCTCTGGCTCAGTTTTATTCCCTATAAAATGGGGTTAATAATAGTACTGACCTCATAAGTTGCCATGACAATCAAATTAGTTATCATGTGCCTTACAAGTGTTATCTATCAACCTCATTGTCACCATGACATCAGGCACGGGAGAATCCAACTGAGGACATGAACATGAATTTTCATCTGGACATTGTGTCCTTTTATTCAACAATATTTATGGAGTATTATTGCGTGCCTGGCTCTCTCTCTCAAGCTCCCCCTACTTAGGTACAAGGAAAAGAAAACCCTGTTTAAATGTGAAACCTGATCAGGAGAAAGAGCCTTCTCTATGAATGGTACTTCTTGCTGAGTTTGCATGGCCGGCACTCCAGCCCTGAGCCCATCCTCTTATGCCCTAGACCCTCATCTATCAAAGCCCAAAGCCTGGTCTCCTGTCCTAGGCAGGGAGCCAGCACACAAAAGAACAGAGATTAATATTTGGGGGGAAGAACCAGGAAGGCCAATGAGCAGCTTTAGGGAAGAAAGGGTATCTTCCTGCTTTTCTCTGAGGCTACTGTTCCTATTATCTGGGATTGATTTTGAGGCCATCTGAAGATTAATTCGCCCAGTGTAAGGACAAAGAAAATAGGCCTCATCTTGCACCATTTTTTGGCCTAGCTGAGAGGCACTCACCCCTTATCCAGGATGTCAGAAGGACTGAGGTGGGCTGAAGGTGGGGAGGAGAGGCCCAAGAATCCTCCAGAAACCCACCTATGCAAGCCCCATGATTTTTTTAGTCAGAGCAACCTCCTCCCACCATCCTCAGAGTTGCAGCCAGGCCAGTCTAACGACCCCAACACTGCTGTCAGCCCTCAGGAGATGAGAGCTGATGGGGCTCTGTCTGCCTGGCTCCATGGCTCCAGGACCTCGGGCATTAATGCTTCACAGCCCGGGGAGGAATTTCTCCCATGAGGTTTCCAGCTGCAGCCAGCTTTTCCCTCAAGATGGACACACGTTGGTCACCACATCCAGGGGGAGAGCCAGGAAGGGCGTAGGACCATGCTAAGATTCCTCCCAGTGCTTTCATCTTAGCTCCCTTGCTAATTTGTCATCACTAAGCTTCCAAGCACGTACAACGACCTAAAGCTCTGGGGAAATGACACTCTGGTTAGCAAGCCTCTCCTACTGCAGGGCCTCTCAAAAGTCGCCCAGAGCCTGTTGCCAGCCCAGACAAGCCCTCAGCAGCTCCCCCGCAGAGCAGCTACCTGGAAGTTCAAGGGCAGAAAGCAGACAGCCAGAGCACAATACATATCCCTTACAGCAGTGCTTCTCAACCTTCCTAAGGCCCCGAGACCCTTGCATACAGTTCCTCATGTGGTGGTGACCCCCAACCATGAAATTTTGCTACTGTTATGCATCGTGATATAAATATCTACATTTTCCGATGGTCTTAGGCGACCCCTGTTCCATCCCCAAAGGGGTCGCGACCCACAGGTTGAGAACCGCTGCCTTACAGGGAGAGAGCCAAACGGGTCAAGGATGAAGGCCTGAACCGACCCCATCACCATGTCCTCCTGCCTTCCCCCCTGGCTCCAGGTGGAAGTCCACCTCAGCAGTGAGCATCAGGTCAGTCCTCAAGCACCTACAAACTTGTCCGCAGGAGCTTAACTGGCGGCAAATTTAATAGTTCTAAACCTCGTGAACCCAGTTTAGGCCTCCGGGGAGCTGAGATGTGGCTGGCTCACCTGAGGCCTCAGAAGCCCTTTCCGGCGCAGAGAGAGACAGGACCGGGAGCAGAGGCGAGGACCCTGGCGGGGGAGGAGCCTGGCGGTCAGCCGGGCAGCCCAGCGCCCAGGTCCCCACCCAAGGTCAACAGCGCAGCAAGCAGCGAGCGCGCACCGGGTCCAGGGCACAGGGCCACGCCTGGGCCGGAAGGGGCCGGCCCGCCGCGGGGCTGGAGCGCAGGTGGCAGAGCGCACCCACCATGGGCACCGCAGCGGGGGCTGCCCGGACCGCTGCCAGCCGGGCGGGATCCGGGCCAGGCCGCGCCCCCCTCCCCTCCAACCTCACCCCGACCCCCAGCCGCCTGTGCAGCCTGCGGCAAGCGGAGCCCGGCGTTCCCGGGGCGCAGCACCACGGGCCCGGGCCCCAGACCCCCAGGCCCGCTCCAAGGAGGAGAAAGAAGCCCGGGAGCTGGGCGCCTCCCCAGTCGGTGCCCTACCTGGGCGGCCGGGGCGAGGAGAGGCGAGGAGCCGAGAGCACAGGGCAGTGGACCGGGCGCCGCCACTCAGGTCAGCCCTGCCCGCCGCCCACAGGCCCGCAGCTACCTGAGCTCCGCCGCCCGCCGCGCCGCCTGCGGGAACCTGAGACGCCGGGGCACGGCGGCCTCTCCGGCCGGGCTCCCCCGACCTCGCCTCCGCCGCCACCCATGGGCCCGAGGTCGCTCCCCACGGTGCGCGGATTCGCCCCGACCTCCTCCCCCGCCCCCAGACTTTTCCCAAGGTGAGACTCTGGCTGGGGTCACGGCTGTCAAACAGGTGACTTGCTCCCTGGAGCTGAACACGCACACACATACGCACCCCCTACCTTCTGGCTTATACACCTCCCCCCAAGTCCGCACTGGCAGCCTAGTTGCCAAAGCCAGGGAAGGCTCTGCAGCTCCCTTACGCGCTGCTCCCCTGTATTTAGACCTGCTGACCACGCCTTCCTTGAATGTTTGAGTGCAGCTTCCATAGTTGGCGCCACCTCCCCGCACTCCAAATTTTGCACATACTGTACCTCCACTAGAAGGCCAGCTGCCTGCCTTCTCCCTTTTTCTTCTTCTTCTTCTTCTTCTTCTTCTTCTTCTTCTTCTTCTTCTTCTTCTTCTTCTTCTTCTTCTTCTTCTTCTTCTTCTTCTTCTTCTTCTTCTTCTTCTTCTTCTCCTTCTCCTTCTCCTTCTCCTTCTCCTTCTCCTTCTCCTTCTCCTTCTCCTTCTTCTAATATATTTGTATTGATTTCAGAGAGGAAGGCAGGGGGAGAGATAGAAACATCCATGATGAGAGAATCATTGATTGGCTGCCTCCTGCACACCCACACAGGGGACCAATCCCGCATCCCTGGCATGTTGTCCCCTCCGGTGATCCAATGGTGACTTCCCGGTTCATAGGTCGAGGCTCAAGCACTGAGCCACCCCAGCGGGCCTCTCCTCTCCCATTCTGCTGGCCCACTTGGGAGATCACTCACTTCCATGGTTTTAACAATCTTCTGCCTGCTAATGACTCTTGAACCTCATCCCCAGCCCAAGTACTCCTGAGGCACCTCTCCACTGAGGTTCTTAGGCCCATGAAAACCTATCCAAACTCAAACTCTTCATTTCCTTCCAGAAGTATGACAGAACTCCCCATCTTAGCGGGTGGTAGCGCCAGCCCCTCACCCCAGGCCACATGTGGGACATTCTCCTTTTCATCTCTCACATCAATTGTCATCAAGGGGGGAAACAGAACTATTCACTGGTGAGCACCCACTATATGTCCTCACGGGTGTCTCATTTAAGCACTGAGTTTTATTACTTCTACCTGTAGCCTGATATTGACAATTTACTTATTGATAAATGACACACACATACAACTGTATTAATAGGTATTATAAAGCACACTAAAATGGATCTGGCAAAAATGAAACAATTTTAAATTACTTCATTTTTAACGAATGGTAAATATATCTCTTTCTTTTCACTTTAAAGTTGTTAGCAAAAATCTGTTTGGTGAGAGCAACATGATTAAAAAATAGGTTTAATAAATCTTTCTTCAATATTTTATGAGACTAGAAAGCATGCTTTTAAGTTCAGTTCACATCAATACTTTGTCCTAATGGCTGTTATTGACACAACAATATCTCACAAAGAAATAGACCCAAATAGAAGAATTATATCTTTGACTACTCTAATTAAATCACTAGAGGCCCAGTGCATGAAATTCGTGCATGGGGGAGAGGATGGCCCTCAGTCTAGCCTGCACCCTTTCCAACCTGGGACCCCTCAAAGAATGTCCTGTGGGATCGGGCCTAAACAGACAGTCGGACATCCTTCTCACAATCCAGGTCTACTGGTTCCTAACTGCTCACCTGCCTGATTGCCCCTACCTACTTCTGGCTGCCAGCCTGATCACCCCCTAATCACTCCTCTGCCAGCCTGATCAATGCCTAACTGCTCTCCTGCCATCCGATTGACCCTAAGTGCCCTCCCCTGCAGGCCTGGTCTTTCCCAACTGCCCTCCCCTGCTGGACATCTTGTGGTGGCCATCTTGTGTCCACATAGGGGCAGCCATCTTTGTGTGTTGGAGTAATGGTCAATTTGCATATTACCTCTTTATTCTCACTGTTTAAAACTCATCTATAAATTTTACAAACGTGAAATTCCATCAGAAAACTCTTTTGTCCATGAGCCTAATATCCTCAATGATATTTTCATCAATTGTTCTTATGAATATTTTTGACAATGGGATTTTATTTTTAATTCCTGAAACTGTTCATTTGAAAGTATAATTCTTAATTTTGAAGACTATGGCTATGACAGTCTTACAGGTGACACTGACATTTCATTTTGATATTAAAATTATGTGATAATTTTGGCAGTTCCAAACATCAATTTCTAAGTGCTTTTGCGGTAACATACCTAGGTTGCGGATTCAATTCCTGATTGGAGCCTGTGCGGAAGGCAATAGATTGATCTCTCTCTCTCATCTCTCTCTCTCTTCTTTTCTCTCTAAAATCAGTAAACATATCCTTCAGTGAGGATAAAATAAATTTAAAAATTGTGATGGTTGTATTACCTAATGTAATGGTTGGACAACATAATTAATGCCACTGAATTGTACATGTAAAATGTTATGTAAAATTGTACATGTGAAAAGGGAAAATTTGTAGGTTATTTTTACTTTTTTTCTTCTTCTTCTTAGAAAGAGAGAGTGCAAGGGAAGGAGAGAGAGAGAATGTAACCAGACAAACAATAGGTCCACCTTGACTGTCACTATGCAAGCCAATTAAGCAGAGTCATATGTGAGCATTTGTTCCGATACTGCTGGCTGTATGGGAGAGCAGCAGGTCATCCAGGAAAATCTACTCTGCAGCCCACCATAAGCCAGCTGCTTATAGGGCAAAAGGGCAGTTTACAATATGCAAAAGGACTGGGGATCTTCAAAGGACTTAGTGATATGCAAGGGCTGGGGTAACATGGGGAAATAGTCAAAAGGTAGACCAAATGGGCAATTAGCAGGTAAGCAGAGGCCTGGGAATCTTCCTATAACAAATCTTTGTTAATCTTTCCATGATAATAGGTTAGATGTTCAATCCCTGATGGGGAGGAAGAGCTGCATCCCCAGATCAGCTCCAGCCAAGGTAGAAGTGCCTTCTTTAATCAGAATAAAACAATCATGGTTAATAGAACATGACTGATATTTCTTACAATACTAACTGGTTCCCCAGTGTTCTATTTCTGAAAACATCGATTTGTTGTTTCACTTATTTATGCATTCATTGGTTGATTCTTCTATGTGCCCTGACCAGGAATACTAGTAGAATCTGCAATCTTGGACTACACAGATGACACTCTAACCAACGAAGCTACCCAGCCAGGGCCAAATTTTATGTCCTATGTTTTACTAAAGTTAAAAAATTATTGAAAGCACACAACATTTTAAAAAATGAGTTTTTAAAAGAACAGTTATTTCATGGCTCCTCTGTTTCATTGCATCATAAGTGTGAACAGAACAAATGGCTCTTCATCAACTCTCCAACTATTCCCCAAACCTTTAGGAAGGGTGGTTTAAGAAGTGCTCTGAAGGAACAAAAAAGCAGGAGTCTGTTCTGTTTAGGACGGACCCAGAAAAGAAAGAGCAGCTGCTGGAGCACTTAACAAGGAATGATAACCAGG
The DNA here is from genome assembly GCA_004026805.1 of Lasiurus borealis. Taxonomy (NCBI): domain Eukaryota; kingdom Metazoa; phylum Chordata; class Mammalia; order Chiroptera; family Vespertilionidae; genus Lasiurus; species Lasiurus borealis. The sequence goes on from PVJN01038670.1 coordinate 11,529, forward strand.
AGGTCATTCCAACAGTTCCATCCAGGAATCCTCGGAAATCTTGCAGAAATTACTGGACAAGCCCCAAACACCTCAGGATGGGCAAAGGTTCCCGATGAGTCTCTGAGGAAAAAAAAAAAGAAATCAGTTGGAAGTCACCTGTCAATGGTTCCCAAAAGGTAAGCTCCAGTCACTGGCCTATCTGTACATTTCATATCTACATCACCCTCCAGGTAATCCCCACTTGGACCAGATCAATTTCTAGTTATCTACAGCAAAGTTCCTATCTTTTCTAAATAAACAGTGAAAGCTTCTGATTTATCAATAACTTAGTATTCCCAAATGTATTTGTTAGAATTAGGTTCAAATGAGGGTAATAGGGACCCAAAACAACAGTGAGATAAATAAAAGTTTATTTCTTCCTTCCTCCCTCCCTCCCTCTCTTCTTCCTCCCTCCCTCCCTTCTTCCTCTCCCTCTCTCTCTCTCTCTCTCTCTCTCTCTCTCTCTCTCTCTCTCTCTCTCTCACTAAATAGTCCAGAATTGTGTATTATGGGCACTTCACAAATCCTCAGGCTCCTTCCAGCCACCACTCTATCATCCTTTGAGTTTGGCCTTCATCCTTATGGGAATTAGCAGTGGATATTCCTTTACTAAGAAAAGCCTACAGCTAGAGCTTTAGCCATTGAGTCTATGCTTTATGGAGCAAGGAAAAGGAAGGATTGTATGGTAGTTCTATTTTTAATTTTTTTGAGTAACCTCCATACTTTTCATAACATCTGTACCATTTTGCATTCTCACCATGTACAAGGGTTCTAATTCTCCACATGCTGGACAATACTTGTAGTCTTTTGTTCTCTTGGTAATAGCCATTCTAATGGGTGTGAGGTGATATCTCATTGTGGTTTTGATTTGCATTTCCCTAATGATTAGTCATGTTAAGCATCTTGTCATATGCTTGTTAGGTTTCTGTATATCTGCTTTGGAAAAATGTCTATTCAAGTCTTTAGCCCATTTTTAAACTAGATTATTATTATTTGCTAATGAGTTTTATTACTAGAGGCCCAGTGCATAACATTCGTCCACTGGGGGAGGGAGGTTCCCTCAGCCCAGCCTGTACCCTCTCACAGTCCGGGAGTCATCAGTCAGACATCCTTAGTGCTACTGTGGAGGCAAAAGATGCTCCTGCCACTGCTGCTACATTCACCAGCTATAAGCCTGGCTCAGGGATCTGCCTGAGTGGCACTCCCCCTGTGGGAGCACACTGACCACGAGGGGGCAGCTCTGGCATTGAGCGTCTGCCCCTGGTGGTCTGTGCGCATCATAGCGACTAATGGTTCAGCGGTTCACTCTATTTGCATATTAGCTTTTTATTATATAGGATGATCCATCAATCTCATTTCTGCATATTTATCAAAAAGAATTTAAATCAGCATCTCAAGAGAGAGTAGCACTCCCATGTTTACTTTAGGGTTATTCACAATAGCTAAGGTGTGGATGCAACCTAAATGTCAGTGGATGAATGGATAAAGAAATTGTGACTGAAGAGAAACCAAGATGGTGGCATAGGTAAACATCTAAACTGCTGCCTCGCACAATAATTTAAAAACTACAACTAAAAGACAAAATGGACATCATCCAGAACCACAGGAAGGCTGGCTAAGTGGAAAGTCTACAACTAGAAGGAAAGAGAAAAGCACACTGAGACTCAGAGGAGCTGCAGGAGGGAGAAATACTGAAACGTGTGCACGGAGAGGGTGGGCAACTGAGTGCGTGACTGGCTTTCTCAAATGGGAGGGAGACAAAAGCTCCTGACTGCACTGAACTCTAGTTCCAGGCCAAACTAGGGGAGAAACTGGACTGTCTGGCAGCGGGTGGAACTTGAGGGCAGCTTTCTCTCAGAGGTGCTTGCAGCGATTATCATGGGACACTGAGCCACAAGGCCTATTAGGGCAGGGCTGATGGGAAACCAATGCTGTCTGCTCTGCCCTGAGACTTTGCCCCATCCAAGCTGAGCACAGAGGCTTTTGCAAATCTTCTCCCATAAAGGTGTCTCCAGCACAAAAGTTCTCTCAGCATAGACATAACTGATCCTCACAGCCAATTGGCCTGGAGGTCAATTCTTCCCAGTGATGCCAACAACAATCAAGGCTTAACTACAACAAGACTGTGCACACAGCCCACAAATGGGTTCACCAAGCATGTCTACCTCAGGTAACTGGGAAGGCTGAACCACTGGGCCCTATAGGACACCTAGCACACAAAGCCACTCTATCAACTCAGGGAAGCAGCCAAAATGTAGAGACAAAGAAACAGAACACAAATGAAAGAAACGGAGGAGAGTAAATGACTGGATATAGAATTCAAAAACCGCAGTTATAGAGTTTTTCAAGAATTTTTTAGAAACCGCCAATAAATTTAGGAAGACCCTCAAGGATATGAAAAAGGACCAACTAGAAATTAAGCATACACTAACTGAAATAAAGAATATTAAACAGAGATCTAAGAGCAGACTAGAAGAATGCAAGAATCAAGTCAAAGATTTAAAATACAAAGAAGCAAAAAACACTCAACTGGAAAAGCAAAAAGAAAAAAGAATCCAAAAATATGAAGATAGTGTAAGGAGCCTCTGGGACAACTTCAAGCATACCTACATCCGAATTATGGGGTTGCCAGAAGAGAGAGAGGAAGATACTAAAAAGCTATTTGAAGAAATAATGACAGAAAACTTCCCCCACCTGGTGAAAGAAATAGATTTACAAGTCCAGGAAGCACACAGAACCCCAAACAAAAGGAATCCAAAGAGGACCACACCAAGACACATCATAATTAAAATGCCAAGAGCAAAGATAAAGAAAGACTATTAAAAACAGCAAGAGAAAAACAATTAGTTACCTACAAGGGAGCACCCATACGACTGACAGAAACTATGCAGGCCAGATGGGAGTGGCAAGAAATATTCAAAGTGATGAATAGCAAGAACCTACAACCAAGATTACTCCATCCAGCAAAGCTATCATTCAGAATTGAAGGGCAGATCAAGAGCTTCACAGACAAAAAAAAAAAAAAAAAAAAAAAAAAAAAAAAAAAAAAAAAAAAAAAAAAAAAAAAAAAAAGGAGTTCATCACCACCAAACCAGTATTATAGGAAATGCTGAAAGGTGTTCTTTGAGGAGGAGGAGGAGGAGGAGGGGGAAGGAACAATAAATACATATTTATTAACAAGTGAATCTAAAAATCAAGTGAATAAAAAAATCTGATGAACAGAATAAACTGGTGAATATAATAGAATCAGGGGCATAGAAAGGTAGTGGACTGACAATTCTCAGGGGGAAACAGGTGTGCGGGGTGTGGGAAGAGACTAGACAAAAATCATACACCTATGGATGAGGACAATGGAAGGATAAGGGTAGAGGGGGGCGGGGAGAATCGGTGGAAGGAAGCTATGGGAGAAAAAAGAGGAACAATTGTAATAATCTGAATAATAAAAATTTATTGAATTTAAAAAAAGAAAGAGAGAATCCCCCCCCCCCCCCCCGCAATAAAAAAAGAAATTGTGACCTACACATACAGTGGAATATTATTCAATCTTAAAAAAAAAGGAATGGACGAATCTTAAGGACATTATGCTAAGTGAAATAAGCCAGGCATAGAAGGGCAAGTGCTTCATGATTCCACATATATGTTATCTAAAACAGCAAACTCCATAGAAACAAAGAATAGAATGATTGTTGTCAGAGGCTGGAGGGAAGGAGAGAGAAAAATGGGAAGTTCCTAATCAACATGCATAAAATTTCAGCTGTGCAAAAATGAATAAGTACTAGAGATCTGCTGTTCAGTTTTGTGTCTATAGATAACAATACTGTCTTATACACTTAACCTGTTAAGAGGGTAGATCTCAAGGTAAGTGTTTTTACCACAAAATAAAGACAAAGGGAGGGTGGGAGGGAAGGAGGGAGGAAAGAGAAAGGAAGGAAGGAATGAGGGAGGAAGGGAGGGGGGAAGGAGGACATGCCAAATGTTTTTTAATGAAGCTACATGTCAGACTTCCATTTATCTTCTATTGGCCACACTGAGCAACTTTGTAACATCACTGACCAATGACATTGGTATTTTTTCCTCTCACATATAACTTCAATATCCCAAATATAATTGATTATTTTCATGTAGGCCCAAGGTTACCAGATTTATATAGTGTTTCGCCTTCTCTTACTGGGAAAGCCAATCTTAACATGTTAAAAGTCCTCCAGGCAGTCATCTGTAAAATATACATTGAGCATCTGGCAGGTGACAGGCACTAGGTTCTAGAACATTGATGGTCTAAACACAGTTCTTGCCTTCATAGGTGTTATCAGCTCAGGAGCACTGACCAAATGACCCCACAAAAATACAATTGATGGTGCTATAAAGGGAAAATTCAAGAGTTGTATGAGAGCAGAGCAAGAAAATCTGACCTCCTTCTGGGTATGAGCAAGGAGAAGATTCTAGACATTAGTAGACATTGGGATAGCATGTGCAAAGGCCCTGAGAGAATTCAGGGAAACAATACCCAAGTCGTTCCCTCCCATTACACAGAAATAAAACTTTATTTCTGTTATGTATTCATGATTGGACATTCTGTTATGTTTACACAATAAAAGCTCAATTTTCGTTGTGAACAAATTTCTTATTTTATGAAGGGACATGGCCTGAGTAAATAAAACCAGATTTAGTGCTCCAGGGTAGTATTGTTTTTAAATTAACTTTTCTAAACCCAGTCACTCCCAGCATTTATTAAACTTATAACAAAGCTGTTTCCTCATGCCCACACTCCCCAGCCTCCTATGATTTCTGAGTATTTCCAGATTTGTCTCTGTCAAACATTCCTTCCCTGTGAGTGTATACTGAAAGTCAGTGGAGAAAAAATGTCCCTTCTCCCCATGCTGTTTTGTAAGCATCTAGAATCTTCATTTCTTTTGCCAAAATTATAGAGGGGCACACTAGTTCAGACCCTATGGAAGTACTCCAGTACCAGCACCCCCAGCCACCTACCCTACTCCCCACCAACACACCCGCTCCTTCTTCAATGGGATCTAACTTTAATCACTCATCTTCCTCCAGAATCTGGCCTTCTCTTCAGTTCTCTCTGGAGAAGAGTGATATCAAGGGTCCTGGGCTATAGAATCATTCTAGCCTCCTAATGCCACCCCCACCACCACCCCTACATCAAATCAGATCTACCTCATCAATATCTAACCCAATGTGGCAAGCCTAAATGCATGGCCAAATTATATTCCTACCAGGGATCTCTGAAGTATGTTAATGAAGTCATAATTTCTAGCCTTACCTTCTATCGTTTCTTCGTTCACCTCCCCTGCAGGAGTCCACCATTTAAGCCTCTGTCTCCATCCTCATCTCCAGAACTGATAGCTGAGAGCCAGTCTCAAGGGGCCTCCCAGGGCTATCAAAAGAATGGCATCTATATCAGTAAGGTCCCCCAGCAAACAGATGGTACATTCTTATTAAAATTGTTTGTTTGTTTGTTTGTTTATGTTAATTCTCCCCTGAGGATGTTTTTTTCCATTGCTTTTTCATAGAGAGTAGAAGGGAGTGTGGGACAGAAAGAGGGAGAGAAACATGGATGTGAGAGAGACACATAGATAAGTCGCCTCCCGCATGTGTCCCAACCAGGGGTGGGGAGTGAACCACAACTCAGGTAATGTGCCTTGACCAGGAATCAAACCTGAAACCCTTGGTGTGCAGGCTGATGCTTTAACCACTAATAAACACACTGGCCAGGGCAGGATAATTGATTTAATAGAGGGACTGAGGAATATTAGACAGTGGTAGATAATTTAATGGAGGGACAGAGTAGGATGGTTGATTTAATAGAGGAACTGCAAAGATGTGGGAAGGGTATAGGAAACCACGAGGATTTGTACAACACTCCAGGGCTAGTAAAATCAGGTGTTACCTCCGTGGCCCTGAAGAGGGAAGGTGAAAGAGCACCTATTTCATGCCGGCTTCCAGTAGAGCCAGATTCCAAGTTATCTTATTTGTCTCTTGGGACCTGGCCAACTCTTTTGGTCCTGGTAAGCTCTCTTCTCACAGCCCAGCCTTCCATCTCCAGACCCCTCACAAGATCTCACTGAGTTCCTTTACAGGAGTCACTCCGGAGCAAAGGGCTTTCCTGCCTCTCACCAGGCCCTCAGACCTCCCCAAGAACCGAATGACTGCAGGCACCTGGCTGGCCCACCTGCCCCTCTAGCTTCTCTCCTTCTCACTGGAGGATCTGGGAGCAGTACTCAGAGTCACTACCTTGGCCCCCTCCCCTCCCTTTCCTTTTTGTCAGCTGGTGACTGATGCCCAATCAGGCTGACCAGGGAAGTCATGACCAGTTCTTAGGGCAGCCTGATGTGGGGTTCATGACCCTCCTTTTCAGACCGACATAGTGTGGTCTAGTTTGTGGTCAGCTGATACCAATCTGCTTCCCAGGGTTATCCACCAGGAGGGGGAAGGACCCTTCCCACCAGTCCCTCCCTGTTCTCCAGGGATCACTATTATAGAGAACACAACGCAAGAGGGCCTAATACTCCCACAGACGTTTCAGTGAAACAGCCCTGTTTTTATTTACCTTCCATTACAGCCCCTCCCTCTGAGGCTGGGCCAGAGTACCATGAATGACGTGCAGAGGCTGGAGCCTTTCCCTAAAGGTTTCTAGATTCTTCTGAGAACAGGTTGCTGCCTGCCCTCCGTCCCCACAACTGCTCCAGGTGCACCCGGATGCATCTGAATCTGCAGCCTCTCAGGACACCAGCTGCCCCCGCAGGACCTTGGCTCTGGTACAGCTGTTAGGGGACAGCTCTGCCCAAGCAGTCACTCCACAGACTTTCTGAATATTCCTCTTTCTGTCTAGATGTCTGCAGCTAAAGTCATGCAGCCCAGGTTATTAAATGTTCGCTGTGCAGTGGGTGGGATTTCAGGGAGGTGAGCTGCATGTCCATCTTATATCCCTTGCGATTGATAATTGTGGTTTTCATAGGAAAAATTTTTAATGTAATAGCATATTTACCAAGATCATAGAGTAAATGCTCATGATAGAACATTACATTACAAAAGTAGGACACAGCAGGATTTCAACTCTGTGAAACATATGAAATGAAATAAATAAGGGCACACAAAAAAAGTGGCAGAAACTTTGTTTTAAATACTATTCTAGGTTCTGGGGCTAGGAGAAGGGCATTCCCTAATTCCCCAACAGGCTGCCCACAATCTTTTCCTGTCCCAGACTTCTGAGTGTGCATGGGTCAATAGAAAAGACGCCAGGACTAGGAATGTGATTTTATCCAAGGTGAGGGAACACTATAGGTAAGAGCTGAAGAATTTTGGGTGCTCTGGAATAGGAGGAATGGAAAGAAGAGAGAATGTGAACTGTGAAGGAAGAGCCTAATTGAGAAGGGAACCCAAAAACTTGACAATAGGTCAAGGCCAAGTCGAAAAGACTGACAATGAAAAATTCCCTTTGAGCTGGAGGGGAATGCATATTAGATGTTGTTGTTTCCTGTTGTGTGCTGTGCTGTAATGCCTTCTCTACAACCCCCACATCTTCAGTAAAAATCTCTTATTGCCTAAACCGGTTTGGCTCAGTGGATAGAGCTTCGGCCAGGTTCGATTCCGGTCAAGGGCATGTACATTGGTTGCGGGCACATCTCCAGTAGGGGGCATGCAGGAGGCGGCTGATTGATGTCTCTCTCTCATCGATGTTTCTGGCTTTCTATCCCTTTCCCTTCCTCTCTGTGAAAAATCAATAAAAATATATATTTTTTAAATCTCTTATTAAACAATATCATAATGTTGATATATGGGGAAATCAAAAAGAGATCATGCAAACTGCAATGTGAACAAGCACAGGAGCTGAAGACAAGCCCTCTTGCACTAGCAAGATAGGTTAGACTATAGCAAACGTATTCAAAAGAAACAAATAAGACTCAGTAGTTTAACACATCTGAGTTGGTATGTATCTTTTCTTTTTATTGATTTGAGAGAAAGAGAACCATTGATGTATTGTTTCCCTCATTTATACCGTCATTGGTTCTTGTATGTGCTCTGACTGAAGATCAAACTTGCCACCTTGGGATGGTGTGCTACTCCACGCAGCTACCTGGCCAGGGCCCAGGGTTATGTTTCTTACGTGTCTTCTATCACAGGCCAGTGCAGGTCAGGCAGCTCTCCTGCTTGGCTTTCCTCCAGTGACTCAGAGATCAGGCATTTCCACTCTTGATGAGTCTTTCACTGCTTGATGTGTGGAAGAAGGGAGGTTGAGTGAACAAGAACACCACCAATGCAGTGCCTCGGAGAAAACCTATACCATTAAATCTATATCTTAAAAAATAAGGTAGGTTGAAAACCAGTGATTTAAGTTCCCAACTCAAAAGCTAGAAAAAGAGCAACCAATTAAACCCCTAGAAGAGGAAGGGAGGAATAAAGGTAAGAGCAGAAATAACTGAAATGGGAGGTTTGGGGGGGGGGGGGGGGGGAGACACACATACAATAGAGAAAACCTACAGAGTCAAAAGGTTATTCTTTGAATAAATTAATACAATTAATAAAAGTGGAATATCATCACAGGCATTAAATATGTAAAAAGGATAATTAAGATATGATAAAATTTATGTCAATAAGTTGACATTATTTATGCCATTAAGTTGGAAATTTTAGGTAAAATATACAAGTTTTTA
>PVJN01038671.1:0-20214 GCA_004026805.1 Lasiurus borealis
TCTATGTGCCATGGCACAGGTTCTAGGAGGTGGAAGAGGATGGCTGGGAAAGGAATGAATGCAAGAGGGAAAGTGTTGAGGGAAAAAACAGGACCAAAATGACTGGAATGCCATGGGCAACTATAATGATTCTTGAATAAGAATGAATCTGGAGAGCATGTCACAAGAAACTGAAAACATAAGTGGGGGAGGGGGAAGTAGAGAGAAAACAGAAAGCTATGAAAGAAGGCAGAGAAAACAGAGGTAAGAGGGACAAGAAAATTAAAAGCAGAAGGAGAAAAAGAAAAAAAAAAACTTGAGGAGGTGAAGCCAACGTCTGAAGAAAGAACAAAGGAAACGCCATGCCATCAGCTTACACTGAGAGCAGGGACTGGGGTCTGATTTCAGTGCACCTCAAGGAGAGACAAACAGGGGGAAGCCCTCCACAGAGCCTCTAGGCATTTTGAATGCAAGAAGAAACACACAGACCAGGATGAATGAATGCTCAAGCAAACAAACGACAGCAGTGCTGGGGTCCTGAGTGAGTGGACTGCATATTTGACAGGGCCATGGTGGGATAGTCCCGGAGACTTTAGCCCAACCCGGCCCCCATCTGTGTGTACAACATACAGCTGCTTCAACTGAGTGACCTCTCTTGTCAGCATTTGGCTAATTAGGGAAAGATATTACCTACAGATCTCTATGTCTCAGTCCTGTTTCCTGTTCATTAAAAAAAAAAAAAAATGGTTTAATGAGAAAAAGAATCAAGGCAAAGAATCTAAATTATTTCCCCCCAAAGTGAGCTGAGTGGCAGTGCTTGCTGTTGCCAAAAAATGCTTGAACAACAGGATTTTGACACGAAGACTGGAATCTAAACAGCATGAAGAAATCTTGAAAGCCAAGCAGCCCCCATTATCTCATGCTTGCAAGACTATAGTCCAAAAGATGAGTGATGAGTCTCCATTTGTGCAAGCAGAGCAGTGGGCCAAGGCCCTGACAGAGCCACTAATTGCCCATCCGCTTGTTTACACACCCCAGAGATGGTGACTGGACAAACAGTTCATTTCCCTTGAAATTGGACCAAACTTGGGGGGTGTTTGGGGGCGGGGAGGGAGGAGCCTGTTACATGTGATAGAAGAAGAGCAGGCCGAATTCTCCTGGGAATAAGACTCCAGATCAAAGCAGAGACCAGTGAGCTGAGCAAAGACTGGTTTGAGCAGCTAAGTAGCATTAGGTCCACAGCTTTCTGCATCCTATCCACCTACAGCCCCACGCACTTAGGTCAGAAATTTTGTGATATTCAGATACAAGGTTCAAGGAGCGAGTGTCAACATCAAGCTCACTTCCAAGGCTTCTGCAGCTAAGACAACTGAAATGAACTTCTTGACCCTTTTGGACTTCAGATGACACTTAGCATTTGCTACAGGCACAACTTCTCACCACTTCAATGTCCTCATTGTCGCCTAAACTACAATGTGAGCTACTTGAGGACAAGCACTGGAAGCCTCTAGATTCCATGGCAGGACACGACATGTGGAAAGACACCAGCCAAAAAATGGCCATAGCTGTTAATGACTATTAGCAACTCCTCAGCTTATATATTTTTTCTTTGTTGACATCAGAAGGTTGGTTTCTTGAGATAAGAGATCCAGACTTCTCAGTTACGCCCTTGGATGACCGTGGAAGTCAGTAATGCCTGGCGCTGAGTTCTGGAAACAGAACTGAGAGGACTTTCTTGAAGACCTATTTTTCCTCAAAATGAGAATGGGCTTAAAAAATTAAAAAAAAAAAACGATCTTTGTATTGCCCAGGCCACAGTTATTGTGTTAATGTGCAGAAATATAGCAATGAAGTATGAAGCAACAAAAAATGATTACTTCTACTTATCCAGAACTTACTGTGGGTATACTGAAGATTCTACTTAAGAGGAGGAAGGCCGATGTTGGTAAGTAAACCAAATACATTTCAGGTTTTGCCCTCTGAACATTTAGGGCACCACATATTAGTAAATTAGGGTTGATCAAACCTGAGAAGGGACCAGTCTTCCCAGGCAGAAATCAATACATGGGGTGAATGGCAGCCTGAAGTTATGAGCAAACCTCAGCAGTCCTAGCCGAGTGCAACCTTCACCCATAACTTCAGCTTTCTGCTTGTCACTGTGTCCCAGCCCCAGGTGAGTGTCCCTGCAGCTCAGGCTCTCCTATTGAAGCAGCTATGGAAGTAGGGCGGGGGTGGGAGGGGCTGAGAAAAGCTGGAAAAAAGAAGAGATACCTTTTCTCAGGAGAGAACTGAGGACTAGGTCACCTTGAGGATTATCGGATTTTCTGGAGGAGCTATGATACCATTTGAAAATCTAGCTGGTGGCAGCTCCATTTTCCCCAGATTAGTAGTAGAAGACTGGGAGCATTTGGTATCAGCACCTTAAAAGACTACTAAGGAATCAATAGCATGGCTGCAGCCTTTAATCTGTGCAGATAGTTGTGTGCAAATGATGAAAACAACTTTGCTTCAAAGGATAGTAGATGTTTGAAAGGCATTTCAGGTCACCTGGAATTCCATGTGCTGTCAAAGTACAGGAATCCCAGAGACTTGATTAGTTCACTTACCACAATGGCTTGGGAGGGGGAAGGGGGAGCACTCATTGGGGCAGTAGAGCAAGGCTTGGGGTGTCAAAATGGGGCCCAGGAGAGAGGTGGAATATATAAGAAAGGTAGTGACATAAGAGGAAGTTTGCAGGGTGCACATAGCCTGTCACACAGAGCAGTAAGTGGACTGTAATTCTGGAAAACTGGAGTCCTGGAGAGGGAATGTGCTCAAGTGGAGCAGTATGAGCAATAGTTGTTTAAAAAGAAAAGATGACTCCTCACTCCACCCCCACAGCTCCAATCTTTGGAAGACACACACAGACAGGAGTATCACACAGTACAAAAGGTTTGTATTACAGAGAAACTGTTGCTCAAAGAGGAACTTACACAGAGGAACAAAATTCAAAAACAAACAAACCACCCCCATTTATCACAGTTGAGCCATCCAGTGGTTTCTCTATCCCTTTGGCCATTACTTCAGATATATTTGCTGGAATTTTTTTTTCTTCCTTTTCCCTGACAGCTCATTGATCTTAGTGGAGTTTGGATAATCACAGTTTGTGGGAAACAATCTAGGCCACTTTTCTAGCTTGCTGCTCCTTAGATGCTTCTTGGATGTTGTCCATTTAATATTTTTGAGAAAAAAATTATATATAGACACACACACACACACACACACACACACACACACACAATATCCTATAATCTCAGAGTAAATGTAGTGTGTCCCTGAAAAGAAGTTACATAAATCCAAGGGAACAACGTCATTATTTTAAATTAAGACATATGGTATTTCAAATCAATCCACCTGGAACATGTAATCAAAACTCATGAACTTTTATATAGATTCCAGATTCTGATTTCTTATCTATATTTCCAGGAACAGAAAACTGGTAGATAAATTAGCATCTGAAAAACAATTATTTTCAATGCCATATAGAAGTAGCTCTTAAATCTATACATTCTATCGACTCTCCCTTGGCCCCATCCCAAACAGAAAGCATTTTAAAGTGTACCTTTGCATAGTGCAATTGGTGGTATCTATTTATTTAGCAGCTCAGTTAAGACTTTCAGCTAAAACAATCCTGATAAACACAGAAAGAGCTCGTATAAGTACAAAGAATATATCCTGATTCCACATGACCAGGCTGTTGTAGCTAAGAAGAGTCTTCAGAAATCTGCTTTTAAATTATTCCTCTGGTGGGAATACAGACTGATGCAGCCATTATTGAAAACAGTGTAGAGTTTCCTAAAACAATTAAACATGAAACTGTCATTTGACCCATTGATCCCACTTCTAGGAATATATCCTAAGAAACCTGAAGCACCAATCAGAAAAAATATATGTACCCCTATGTTCATAGTGGCACAATTGACAATAGTGATGATCTGGAAACAACCAAAGTGCCCATCAGTAGATGAGTGTATAAAAAAAGCTGTGGTACATTTACTAGTATACCATGGAATACTATGCAGTGGTAAAAAAAAAAAAAGAGAGAGAGAGAAAGGATGTCTTATCCTTTGAGATAGTATGGAAGGACTGGAAGAGTATTATGCTAAGCAAAATAAGCCACTCAGAGAAAGACAGATATCACATAATCTCTCTCATATGTGGAATCTAGTGAACAAAACAGATCAAGAGACAAAGAAGCATGGAAAAGACAGAATCTCAGATGAAAGGTGGGGGAAGAGATCAACCAAAGAACTTGTATGCATATATGCATACTCCACGGACATGGACAATAGGGTGGTGAAGGCCTAGAGCAGAGCAATCTAGAAGAGGTCAATGGGAGGGACTTATTTATGTAATGCTTGCAACAATAAAGATTTAAAACAACAATAACAAAAAAACCACCTACACATTTCTTGCCTTGTTAGGGGTTGAGGGAGGGGGTCCCTCCATTTTATGATTCATATTAAAGTAAAATGATTTTCTGACAGTAGAGTACAGCTTGGACTTCAGCTCATCAAGGCAAGCATTATTAACCCGGTCATTGAAAGACCAGACAACAGGTCAGAACCCACTGAAAAGGCACTCAGGTTTTTGAGTGGACAGTTTTATTAAAGGCCAGACTACAGGAAGAAAACATTTCTAATTTTGTCATATTTCTGATAATTTCATCATTTGAAAGTTGTAAAAATAGTAAAACCCAGACCTTAAATCAATTATTTATACTGATAAGAAGAATGTTGCAGCTTAAATTTACATTTTTCTCTCATACTGGTGTTGGGAAAGTTGACTTGTGTGCTTTTTTTTTTTTTAAATACAGGAACCATATTTAAATGAGAAAATTATAAGGTTATTTGAGGCCATTTGTCCTTGGAAAGAGAAGAGACGTATGTCTGCATCATGTCTCCTGCACAAAGTGTTGAGTTGTTAGGGGTTCAACTCCAAGGAGAATCTCTTGAAAGGAATGGAGTAGAAACTGAGCAAATGGGACTTTATATTTAAGTTCCAGAAAAGATACCTGGCTGATGCTTGTTTCTCCTGTGCTAAAGTAGGGTGGATTTATGGGCTACTCTTTTTGAGGTGTTTCTTTTCATGTAGAAACAGACAAATAAGGACTTTTCTTTAGAGAGAGATTGAAGAGAATGATGAAAACTCATTCCCTGGAAACTCTCTGTTTTAAAGAAGTTTTAAGGACCAGAGAAAACATATTTTCTATTTATCTGATCTCTAAAAACAACATGGACCCCACTGCCTAGGGTAAGCACTCATGATCAGCTTCACAAATCTTGAAGGACTGAGCCAGGTAAAGCCAGAACCTACAAGTTAATGGTCTAGATATTAACTGAGGAACAACCAGTTATGCAGGTTGCCTCCAGATGGCCACCATCAATCTTTCCTTCCCTGTGTATATGCACTGCTCTCCACTGAGAGGTGGAGTCTGTTCCTCCATTCGATTAAAACTTAGCTGGCTTGTGACTTCTTTGACCAAAAGTGACACCATGTTTTATCTCTCGCCCTTAAAAGGATTAGAAGTTTCTGCTTCATTTTGTGGAGGGGGGGTGGTATTTGCTTTGGAAAGAGGCAGCCATTAGTAAGAAATCTAATACTCCACATCCACCATGCTGTGGGGAAGCCCAAGCCACGAAGAGGGACTACACAGATTAGGAGATGCCCAGCTAGGGTTTGTATATGTGTATCAAGAAGTTTCCAGACAATTCCAAATCCAGCCACCTTCTGAATACAACCTCTTAGAAAACCTAGTCGAGTCTAGGTGACCCATAGAACCATAAGAGATAGAAATAAATTGTTGTTTCAAGCTACTAAGTTGGTTATGTAGCAACATATACCAGAATATACTCTAGGGATTCCTGATACCAATAGGCTATAATCTTAACTGGCAAATAAAAATCCCAGGGGCAAAGACTGTGTTCATCTTGCTCATTATTGTATCATTAGCAAGTAACACAATCTCTAGAACATAGTAAGACCTGAATTAACATGTAACAAATAGTTTGAGCATCTAGATCTGTATTAGTATGGCAAAAGAAGGACCCATAGTCAACAAACATCTTAGATGGAACTAAATATGACTTTGCTTAAGTAATTTAAGTCACACCAAAGTACAAGGGAACATAAGAGGAGGGCAAAGGAAGGCAGAAAACAAATATTTATGCCTATGATCATGTTAGGTAGTATACTGGGTGACTGATATATGCTAGCTGATTTGATTATCAAAACAACCTTAGGATATTAGTGTGATTATCTCTTATCTTTGAGATGAGAGCACTTAACCTTGAGATGAGAGAACTTGCCTTATTTAGATGAAGTAAATTTCTCAAGGTCAGACTGTTAGGAAAGGGATTTGAACTCAGGTTTGTGTAATTCTGAAGCCAGCCCTCTTTTCACAAGAGTCTCCCAGGAAATCTCAACAGAAACACTAAGGAAACAATTTGAAAGAGACACAGAACCCATCCCTTGAATCTTACCCAGGACTATGGAGCTCCATCAATTGCGGTCAACATGTTGGAACCTATTTCACCACATGAAGCTCAGATCAACTACAATTAATGCCACAGCCATGACTACAAATTGGGAACCAGTGCCAGAGGAAGCTTAAGTTTAAGAATGCAGATGATCACGCACATAATATTATGTTAGCAATTAGGCTTAATCCTAGAATCATGAAACTGAAGGAAAGATATTAAGGAAAGAATATAGTGCCCTCATGGGAAGAATAACAATTTCAAACAGATTTTTTCTTTTTGTGGATTTCTGCCTTACCAAATTGAATATATTACATTCCCCTAGAATTATTATAATTTCTCACTCCACATTTAATTTATTTCAGCAAGAAATTGGGATGATGTGATGAGCTCAGTAGGCAGATGGTTTGTTCATTTCAATGAATAATTTGAAGTCAACAAGTCAGTAGATGCTAGGAGGAGAGGGAAAGTGGTAAATAACAAAGGTCCTTGTGCCAAGCTTTGAGGTGGAGTGAGGATGTGCTACCAAGGACTGGCACTTTTAGAAGCCAAGCACTCAGATTTTGCTAAGTTTATGAAAGGTTGTCTGTGAACTGACATTGCGTATTTCCTAAAGTGAAAAACCATTCATTGCTTATCCCTGTTGAAAGGTTATGATCTGCTCAAATACACTTTTTTAGAAAAATTTTCAGGAGAGAAATAGTAGAGATCAAGCAAAACTTAAATATAAACACTGGTAGAGAGAGGCAGCTATATTTCTTTTCAATCCAAAAAATTAATACAAGGATTAAGGAATTGACCACATTCTCTGTTTTCAGCCTGCAATCTTTCAAAAGTCTCATCATTCTCCCATCTGTAGGAAAGCAGACCTTGAATGTTCTAGTTAACAGTTATCAAGGATAGTTAAAGTCATTTTACTCTAGTGGTGTTTACTGTCATTTCTAATCACATTTCGTCAGAAAAGGCGCTCTCTGTGGGTCCCAAGGATCATGTGTTTGCAGTTTAACTCAGCAGCCACTAGGTGGTAATATTGTTGATTTGGGTAGCCATGGCAAGAAACATTTTCTCTCATTAAGATATAACTATAGAAATAAAAATTATATCTCAAAATAAAATATTTTAATGGTGGAAGAATACTATGCTTTAGAATAGCTCCATACATATCTGCCTATCTGATTTCTACTCTAATTAAATACATGATGATCTTCAAATTATAACAAAAAGGCAGCTTCAGGTCCTAGGGAAATCCAGCTTATATGAATTGCATTTGGCTTACTTTTAAGGGAGATTAACAAGATGAATATGGTTTTCTAAGATTTTGCACAGTAATTATTTATTATTTGCCATTTGAATTTGCAACTAGAGCTATTCACAGGAAAGGAATACTTCTGTGATTGACTCTCTGAGCTCCACCCTCTACACCATCTGATAAGACTGAGACAAAATGACAAACTATAGCAGCAGCAGCTACTGACATCTAGTGCCAAGCTCTGCGCTCAGTGCTCTGCAAACACTATCTCCCTCAGCCCTGGCCTCCTACTGGTGCTGCCACAATTCTCCTAAAGCAAAATGAACTCAACAGAAGCAACAGACTTGTATTATTTGAGAGAAGGAAGAGGTCTTTCCAGAGTTGGACATTATCTGTAACACCACGTATTATTTAATACATATCCTGCGAAAGGACTCCCAGAAGGCAATATAGGTGTTAAGTTCTTTCAGCATGAAGAAGACAATAACTGAGTAATTCAAAGAGAAGTCATGTGATAGCAACTGCAATCAATCACTGATTAAAACCTCAATGATAGTGGTAAAGAATCCAAAAAGGAAATGATGGCTGAGCCAACAATTACATGAAGCAATTTATCATGAAAACAACTATTATGCAAGAATTCAGAGCTCAATACTGACTCCATAAAACACTTAACTACTTGTCACCACAGTTATTTCCAAAGTATAAAGGAAACTTCTTGGTTGTTACTGTTGGGAAAGGTGGTACAGAGTCTCTCTATCAGGACTCTAGGAATGGGAGTCCCTGGGGTTAAGCTGTGGTAGCTAGGTCTGCTAACCTCACATTTTTCTTGTTTAGAGTAAAACTTTCTAGTTACCCACAAGGCATTGGGATACAGAAAAAATAAGTGATTTTCCAAGTTACCAGGATGGCATAGTACCAACACTGAGATTGAGATCACACTGACCTTGCAGAAGTTACTGAAATCCTCAGACTCAGTTTCCTCATCTAGAAAATTAGAATTACAAAATAAGCTTTAAAGGATTGCTGTAAAGATTAAATGACACACTGTGCATCGACTGCTGAAATCGGGAGGCATCCTTCCAACTCCCTGTTTGAACTAAAAACTCAAGGGAAATTTTCAGACTACTGGTGTTTCTCATGGAGGGTGACGAAGAGGTAATAATTGTTCACTAATTATTAATGATTTATATAGTTCATACAAAGGTTTTACATATATTTTGCCTCATTTAATATTCATAATGACACTATGCAGTTTATATTCCTAATTCCATTTTATAGACAAGAAAATAAAAACCTGCCCAAAGTCACATAAGAAGTTACAATGGGGAAACTAGGGTTCAAATCCAGGTCTCCTAACTTCAAGTACAATGCTTTTTCTGCTACATTCAGAATGCTTAAAGAGCGAAAACAAACAAATAAACAAACAAAAAAACCCTATTTAACCTAAAAGTATACATGCAGTTATAACAAGAAGATTAAATAATGCAATTATGGCTCAGTATTAGGAATAAAACTTTAGAAGTTCCTAAAACCCTGCTTCTGGGGAACATAACTTAGTCTACTTCCAAAACAAGCCAGTTTCAATATGGAAGAAGAAATTCACAAATAGACGACTTTCTATACACAGAAAGAAAAAGCCTGCCTCATTTGGCTTCATCCCATACTTCTACCTGGGGATGTTTCTACTCCTCAGAAAGGAGTTACAACAACTAATTCAAAGAGGAGTCCTGTGATACCAACTGCAGTCAATCCCTGATTAAAACCTCGAGAATAGTGCCAAGCCCATATTGAAGAGGAGATGATGTTTCTCATCATTAAAGAGGAGATAATGATGTGCATGTGTGCGTGCATGTATGTGTATGCACACATATGCTGGGAGGGCTCCATTGCCTAGAGTAATTGTGGAGGGGTGTTGAGAAAGAGGTCCATAATGAAAGAAAGCAAGGTCCTACCTAGCTCATTGATCTGGTTCTCTACTCACAAGAGAAGGAAAATCCAAGAGGCCCTTGAATTTCCTTCTGTGATCCAGTCCCACCCTCAAAGAAGGGAAAGAGTTTGTGAATGAGCACATTTAATTTCCAGTCCCTTGGAAATTGTACATTAAGGGCTAGACTCAGTAGTTGAAGGGACTCCAATTGGTATCACAATGGGGAAGCCTGAAAAGGAGGCAGTCTTGAAAGAAAAAAATTAAATGCAAAAATTTAAATTTTGGATTGGAGGGAAAGCAAGTTGTTTTAAAAAAATATTTTAAGTTTTTTGAAGAGGTTCAAATTAATTAAAAGTTTTATCAAAAGTCTGCGTACCACCAGTAGAATACTAGCCTTAGATTAGTTTCTTAAGTGTCTTCAGAGATTTTCATTAATATTAATTTTTTCCCTTCTTCTTTACTTAGATGGTAATATAATATACCCACTCTATTGACACTTGTTTTTTTCCACTTACCAAACATTTTAGAGATTCTTCACTGTCAATATATAGTAAAGATTTCACTCATTCTTTTCTCTTTTTTAAAAACAGATACTTAGTATTACATCATATGGAAGCACCATAATTTGACAACTCCATTATTGATGATTACTTAGGTTGTCTCCAATCTCTTGCTGTTACAAACAATGTGACAATAAGTAACATGATACATAAATCACTTTGCATGTGGGAGCGTAAATAAGGGTAAGCATTTAGAAGTAGAATTGCCAAGTCAAAGACATATGCATTTGTAACTTTAGTAGATATTGCTAAATTGACCTCCATACAGATTATAATAATTCACACTTTCACATGCAACATAAACAGTGAAGTTTACCCTACTTCATTGCCAATATAGTTTATCAAACTTTTTAATTTTGCCATTATAGATGAAAAATGAAATTTCAATGTAATTTATTTTGCACTTCTATTTTGAGATATGCTTTTTAAACATATTAAAAGATGCTTTTTAAACAAACTATTTGTTCCTATTGGATGTTGGTCTTTTTAAAAATGATGTCCATGAGGTCTTATGTATTAGGTAGATTTTGTTTATGATATGAGTTATAAATTTGGGACTGTGACATATTTGTTTTTTATTATATAAAGTGATGTTACTTAATGTTTTATTGAGTTTTTAAGTGAAGAATGGATATTGAATTTTGTCAAGTGCCTTTTTAAAAAAATCTAAAGAAGTGTTTACATCTAAAGATCTGAATTTTCTTTTAGGGTTATTAATAATGATGAATTATATTAACAGACTTCCTAATATCACATTATATTACCCTTAAGTTCTGGGCATAAACTCCATTTGGTTGTAAAATGTACTTTTTATTTAAAAAATTTAAAACTATAATGAGTTCAATCCTGGGTCGGTATACATACAAGAGGCAGCTGATTGATGTTTCTCATATCGATGTTTTTTTTCCTCTCCCTCTCCCTTCCTGGCTCTCTTAAGTTAACAAAAAAGCATATCCTCAGTTGAGAATTAAAAGAAAAATAAACTACAGTGAGAGGGCAGAAAGGCTACCTTTTCCAGGTATTTATGTCAGTATTATACATACTTAAAAATAATTTAGGCACTTTTGTTCTTTTTGCCAAACTTTTCATTGGAGAGAAAAAAGAGATTTAGAGTTATACAAAAGACAATTTATTAGATGACTATCCAAAAAGAAAAATTGAGTAAATTAAAGATAAAAAGGAAGAGGGGTTGGGAGAGAAAAAAGAAAGCAGAGATGGGATAGAGAGGAGAAAGAGATAACTGGTTACTGAGGGGCAAGCGGATGTGCTTTTTACAGAAATTTCTGGGGGGAAAAAAACAAATAAAAACAACTAATTCAAAGTAACTCTTTCTGATAAGAGTCTACATAATAAACCTCTGATAAAACAGCTTACTCCATCTTTTAAGATTACTCCTCTGTTACTTCAGTGACAAAGAGATCACAACAGATTATCTTATGTGATGTGATTTGAAGCCATCCCTGCTGGTACCTTTTTTTGAGTAGTAGTGAAGAATATAAGAATCCTGTTTGGCACAGAGTGTTCATTCCTGCAGGCACAGTCCGTCCTTCTACAAGCTCTTTTTTTTTTTTTTTAAATATATATATTTTATTGATTTTTTACAGAGAGGAAGGGAGAGAGATAGAAAATCAGAAACATTGATGAGAGACATCGATCAGCCGCCTCCTGCACGCCCCACTGTGGAGATGTGCCCGCAAGCAAGGTACATGCCCCCAACCGGAATCGAACCTGGGACCTTTCAGTCCGCAAGCTGATGCTCTATCCACTGAGCCAAACCGGTCTCGACCTTCTACAAGCTCTTTAAAGAATGTAAGAATTACTTCCTTTCCTAGGTCACACTGTCCAGATCACTTGAACATGATGACTGAAATGGTTTTCTTCCTATATTTTGGGGGTTGAAGAGATTACTTAATAACCTGCTTTTATTCTATAGTTTAAAGGTTTAGTTACGGTCTTTGTCAATCTAATCTGAGCTAAGTATTTATTAAGAATGAATTGTAGCCTGGCTAATGTGGCTCATCCACCTATGAACTAGGAGGTCACAATTCAATTCCTGGTCAGGGCACATAGCTGGATTGCAGGCTAAATCCCCAATAGGGGATGTGTAAGAGGCAGCTGATCAATGATTCTCTCTCATCATTGATATTTCTATCTCTCGCTCCCTTCCTCTCGGAAATCATATATATATATATATGAGTGGATTGTAAGCCTACCTATAACATAGATGTTTTGATATACAGACATGCATTGTAGACCAAAAAATGCATTATCACCAGATTCTGGCACGATTTCCCAATTCTAAAAGAATCTAAGTAAGAAAATCACAAAGGAAAACAAATAACCTCCAGTAACTTTGCAAGACTCAGGCTGTTTGTTCACTAATTTAACAAATAATTATTAACATCTTTCATGGGCCAAGGCTGATCCTTTGTTATTTGGGATGAAAAATGTAGGACACATAGGCCTAGTATCAGCTTTCATGGAGTATTTGACTATTGAGATCATTCTTTTTTCATTCAATGTGGGAAATCAGAGTTCTTGTTTTATTTGTTTTTAGTTTTATAAATTTATTTACTTTTTACTAGAAAATAGTTTCTTGACATTTAGAATATCTCTAATCTCAGCTGGTCAAAGAATCTTACAGGAAAGTTTGATTAACTGGGATAAATTCATTTTGATTTGGTTCCATTCATGGATGCCACATAAAATTAATGGAGACGGAGATAAGGCCAAGTGTAGGAGAGGGCTAGTATTAGCACCAGTTTAGGTTTCAGCCCTCCCTGCCAAAGCCATAAATACAAATGACCAATTTAACAGCATGAAAAGACCACCTACAAGATCTATACCTGGGACCTAATCAGTTGCTCTGCGCCTTCTTTCAATTACAGAATCCGTGCCATGTTTATGGGGACATTTAATGTGAGCATCACATTTTGGAAGGCTATATCATTATGAGCATGTTTGATCTGAGGGTGGGAAAACATGCGCTCACATAATGCCTGCACAGAGCTCCTCTGCACTGAGCTGTAAACTGGGGTCAACAAGAGCCTATAAGGAAAAGGGCTCAGATGCTGTTGAGATCGCAACTCTTGAAAAGTGCTGCCATTAAAACTGCTTTCAGTTCTCTGCAGGAAATGAAATTATTGAGAACAGGTACCCCAGTTTTGTCAAATAATACTATTTAAGGGCATTTTGAGTAGGGAATGATGATAAAAGACATAGGATAAACACATCACTCCTACTTGTGTGTGGAAACAGGATATGATTTACAGAAGAAAAATTAAATCATTGTGATTGTTAGAACTGAATTGCAGCTCATGTAAAAGTTAGTCTGATCATGAATCAGCTGAGTCATAATGTCTGTATGTGACTTCTCAGGCACAAAGAACGCAATTGCTTAAGACTTCATGAGTGATAAGACCTTTACATAGAAAAGTAGCCACTTCCTGCCAAATTTCCAAATACTATGAAAGTATAGAAGTATCTTTTCTCAATAATAGTTATATTCCATCCTATGCTCACATATTCTTGAGGAACTTCTTATTCTATATGCATTCTCCATGTTATCTCATTCATGCCTGCTACCCTCTGAGGTTTCACTCAGTGTGCTCCCACCAGTCCAACATCTCTACCTCTGTGTTTCATCTGTATATGAAATCAAGATGTCCACATTTATGGCTCTGTTTCCACCCCAAATCTGGTCCTCCGCATCGGTATCTAGCCAGTTACTCAAGCAAGAAAAAGGAATTATTCTTTTCTCCCCTCATTTTTTTTTCTGGAAGTTTTTGTACTGCAAATATAATAATCCTATAATTATTAAAAGCTTTATAAATTTTCCTTTCATTCTCATTTTTACTGTAATTGCTTTTGCTCAAGTTCTTAAAATCATTTGCCTAGACTACTGTTCAGAAGAGCTTGATGGACTGGCTTCCAGTCTTTTACCATCCCAAGTATTCCTTATATTGGAATTATTTATTTATTTTTTTTACTATTCTTTTTTTTTTAATTTATACTTCAGATAATTACAATTGTCCCCCCCCCCCCCATAGCTCTCCTCTACCCGGTTCCAACCACACCCTCTGCCCTTAGCCCCCATCACTGTCCTCATCCATGGTTGTACAATTTTTTTCCAGTCTCTTCCTGCACCCCTCACACCCTTTTCCCCCCCAAGAATTGTCAGTCCACTCCCTTTCTGCCTCTGATTCTATTATATTTACCAATTTATTCTGTTCATCAGATTTTTTATTCACTTGATTTTTAGATTCACTTGTTGATAGATATGTATTTATTGCTCATAATTTTTATCTTTTTCTTCTTCTTCCTCTTCTTAAAGAATACCTTTCAGCATTTCATATAATACTGGTTTGGTGCTGATGAACTCCTTTAGCTTTTTCTTATCTGTGAAGCTCTTTATCTGACTTTCAATTTTGAATGATAGCTTTGCTGGATAGAGTAATCTTGCTTGTAGGTTTTCTTTCTTTCTTTCCCTTTTTCTTTCTTTCTTTCTTTCTTTCTTTCTTTCTTTCTTTCTTTCTTATTTTTAATAAATCTTCCTTGTTCAGATTATTGCAATTGTTTCCTCTTTTTACTCCCCATAGCTCCCCTACACCAGGCTCTCAACCTACCCTCTGCCCTTACCTCCCCCCTGCCCCATTGTCCTCATCCATTAGTGTATGATTTTTGTCCAGTCTCTCCCAGCACCCCCTTCACCACTTTCCCCTTAGAATTGTCAGTCCACTCCCTTTCTATGAGCCTGATTCTATTATATTCACCAGTTTACTCTGTTCATCAGATTTTTATTCACTTAATGTTTAGATTCACTTGTTGATAGATAAGTATTTGTTGTTCATAATTTCTATCTTTACCTTTTTCTTTTTCTTCCTCTTCTTAAAGAATACCTTTCAGCATTTCATATAATACTGGTTTGGTGTTGATGAACTCCTTTAGCTTTTTCTTATCTGTGAAGCTCTTTATCTGCCCTTTAGTTCTGAATGATAGCTTTGCTGGGTAGAGTATTCTTGGCTGTAGTTTCTTGTTATTCATCACTTTGAATATTTCTTGCCACTCCCATCTATCCTGCATCGTTTCTGTTGAGAAATCAGCTGACAATCCTATGGGTACTCCCTTGTAGGTAATTAACTGGTTTTCTCTTACTGCTTTTAATATTCTCTCTTTGTCTTTTGCCTTTGGTATTTTAATTATGATGTATCTTTGTGTGGTCCTCTTTGGATTCCTTTTGTTAGGGGTTCTCTGAATTTTCTGGACTATAAGTCTATTTCTTTCACTAGGTGTGGGAAGCTTTCAGACATTATTTCTTCAAATAGGTTTTCAGTATCTTGCTCTCTCTCTTCTTCTGGAACCCCCATAATTCTGATGTTAGCACGCTTGAAGTTGTCCCAGAGACTCCTGACATTATCTTCATATTTTTTTTTATTCTTTTTTCTTTTCCAGTGGAATTTTTTTTGCTTCTTTGTATTTCAAATCTTTGACTTGATTCTTGCATACCTCTAGTCTGCTGTTAGGTCTCTATATAATATTTTTTATTTCAGTCAGTATATGTTTAATTTCTAGTTGGTCTTTTTTCATCTCTTCTTGGGGTCTTGCTAAATTTATCCATCTTTTCTAGAAAATTCTTGAAAAACCTTATAAGCATAGTTTTTAACTCTATATTGAGTCATTTGTTTTCCTCCATTTCTTTTGTTTGTGATCTGTTCCTTTGTGTCTGCATTTTTACTGCTTCCACGAGTTGGTAGAGTAGCTTTGTGTGCTAGGTGTTCTATATGTCCCAGTAGCTCCGTCTCCCTAGTTACCTGAGGTAAACTCTCTTGGTGCACCTCTTTGTGGACTGTGTGTACAGCCTTGTTGTAGTTAAGTCTTGATGTTGTTGGTATCACTGGGGAGAATTGACCTCCAAGCCAATTGGTTGTGAGGATCAGCTGTTTCTACGTTGGAAGAACTTCTGTGCGGGACTTTGCCTTAAGACTTGCAAGACTGCAAAAGCCTTTGTGTTCAGTTTGGATGGGGCAGAATCTCAAGCAGAGTAGACAGCCTTGGCTTCCCATCAGTGTCCCTGGGTAATCACTGCAGCCTTCTCTGTGTGCAGGCGTGTGTGCTTCAGATCTCTTCCTTTTCAGTTTCCCCGAGTTTCCGTGTGCTCTGGGGATCCCTATGAGTCTGGGTCCCTAGGGTATTTCCCAAAACTGGGGTATAGTGCAGTCCAACATGGATTTCAGTGCATTTGGGAGCTTCTATCTTCCTCCCACTAGAAAAAGCCAGCAGCACAATCAGTAGTCAGCCCTCTGTGTGCGCACTTTTGCACGCACCTCCAGACTTCTGTCTTTCACAGTTCCCCTAAGTTTCCCTGCACTCCTCCTTTTTCACAATAGTCTAGACTCCCCAGTATGAGTCTTGCCCAAAACTGGGGCTCAGTGCAGTCAGAAGTGGGGTTCTGTGCAGTCAGGAGTTTCCATCTCCCTCCACTAAAAAAATCCAGCCAGGCACTCCGCCCCATCCTCTCCATACATGCATCTCTGTACCTCAGCTTTTTGCAGTTCCTCTGAGTCTCCATGAGCCCCTCCTTTTCCTTCTAAGCCAGCTTTCCTGTGGCTTTGGATGATGTCTGTTCTTTTAGGTGTCATTTTGAAATTGTTGTGCGAGGCAGCAGTTTAGGTGTTCACCTATGCCGCCATCTTGGTTTCTCTGCTTGTAGGTTCTTGCTAATAATATTTCTTTCCACTCACATCTGGACTGCATAGTTTCTGAGAAATCAGCTGACAGTGAAATGGGTGCTCCCTTGTACGTAACTGTTTTTCTCTTGCTGTTTTAATATTCTTTCTTTGTCTTTTGCCCTTGGCATTTTAATTATGATGTGTCTTGGTGTGGTCCTCTTTGGATTCCTTTTGTTTGAGGTCCTCTGCACTTCCTGAACTGTAAGTCTATTTCTTTCACCAGGTGGGAGAACTTTTCTGTCATTATTTCTTCAAATAGGTTTTCAGTATCTTGCTCTCTCTCTTCTTCTGGCATCCCCATAATTCTGATGTTGGTATGCTTGAAGTTGTCCCAGAGGCTCCTAACACTACTATCTTCACATTTTTGGATTCTTTTTTCTTTTTGCTTTTCTGATTGGGTGTGTTTTGCTTCTTTATATTTCAAATTTTTGACTTGATTCTTTCAATCCTCTAGTCTACTGTTGGATCTCTGTATATTGTTTGTTATTTCAGACAGTGTATGCTTAAGTTCTAGTTTTTCCTTTTTCATAGCTTCAAGGGTCTCACTAAATTTATCAGCCTTTTCTAGAAAATTCTTATAACCGTGGTTTTGAAGTTTATATCCAGTCATTTGCTTTCCTCCATTTTTTTCATTTGTGACCTGTTTCTTTGTCTCCTCATTTTGGCTGCTTTCCTGAATTGATAAGAGTGGCTTTGTGTCTAGGTGTCCTTTAGGGCCCAGTGGCTCAGCCTCCACAGTTACCTGAGGAGGACACTCTTGGTGCACCCCTTTGTGGGCTATGTGCACAGTCTTGTTGTAGGTAATCCTTGATTGTTGCTGGTATCACTGGGAGGAATTGACCTCCAGGCCAATAGGCTGTGAAGATCAGCTGTGTCTACGGTAGGAGATCTTCTGTGCTGGAGACACCCTTATGAGACAAGACTTGCTTCAGTGGTGCTTTGGTGCTCACTAAGTTTGCTCCCTGAATGTGTCCCTTATGAGGAGTTGTAATCTGAATGATCCCACTCTTACCCCTGGGTACACTGGTTCTTGAGTCTCCAAAGAGTTGCTAATTTAGTCTCTACACGAGGCCACCCAGCAGGAGCTACGGAGAGATCTGCAGATTCCTCTTCTTTCTTTGGGTTTTGGAGGTGCCCTGATGAGGCCCAGCTGCTGTGGAGCCTTGGGCCTTCTTTTGGATATTCTGGGTCTCACTGACTCAGCTGCAGTTTGTTAGGTAAATTTAGAATTCAAAGGATCAGGCCATTCATATGCAAAAGCCTCTGAGCTCAGCTTGGATGGGGCAGAGTCTCAGGGTGGAGCAAACAGCAATGGCTTCCCATCAGCCCTGCCCTAAGAGGCCTCTTGGTCTCATTTTCCCACAGCAATTGCTGCAAGCAATTCTGAGAGAAAGCCACCTTCAAGTTTCTCCCACTGCCAGACAGTCCAGTTTCTCCCGGTATGAGTCTGGGACCCCAGAATCCCGCCAGGAACTGTAGTTCAGAGCAGTTGGGAGCTTTTGTCTTCCTCCCGATTTAGAAAGCCAGACACGTACTCAGTTTTTGGTGTGCGCCTCTGTATCTTGCCTTCCACAGCTCCTGTGAGTCTCAGTGTGCTTTTCTCTTTCCTTCTAGTTGTAGACTTTCCACTCAGCCAGCCTTCCTGTGGTTCTGGATGATGTCCATTTTGTCTTTTAGTTATAGTTTTGAAATTGTTGTGTGAGGCAACAGTTCAGGTGTTTACCTATGCCACCATCTTGGTTTCTCCCTGGATTGCACTTATGTATTTTTAACAACAAAAAAGTAACATGATCTCACATAGCAAAACAAAACAAAGGTGATCATGTCACCCCCACAGATACTAATTTTCAAAGGCTCTCTGTTGCTTGTAAGACAAAGTTTGCATTCATATTGTGACTCTCCTCTCCCTTTTGGTCTTCTGTTCTTCCCATGTGCCCTCTGATCTAGCTACACCAAGTCAACTTCCATTCATTAAACATGTCATGTCTTTCATCACAATGTTTTCCTCTGCCTTGAATACCCTTCAAAATTAGTCTGCTGAGAATTGCTCATCCTCAATTTATTCATCTGTACAATAGGAAGATAATAGTATTTACTTCAGAGGATTACCATGAGGACTAATAGGAAAGAGGATTTCCCACAGTGTCTGGCATACAGAAACACTCACCAAATGTTAGGTTAGCTATCATTGGCACTGCTGAAAGTCTTCCCTGACTTACTAGAAGTGTTAGGCATCCATCTTCTCTAATTCTATATGTCTAAATAAACACGTTACATCAACTCCAAAATTGACAAAAGTTTCATATTTTAGCACTTATGATATTACAATATATAACACAATCTATGACACATCAAGGCTTAATTGCCAGCAATTTTTCTTTCCTAGTAATACTTGTCATGATGTTTCTTACAATGAATGGGATATTAGAAGAGATTCTATACTTAAACTATGATTACTATCATTAAAATTTTATTATTCAGGGTGAATAATGCATAATTATTATGCATGGACAACCCTATATTTTCTATGAATCAGTGAAAGATCAATGTAAGAAAAGGGACTACTAGTTAGAACTCCATAGAAGCAGAAAAAAAAATTGTATATCCTGCAACTTGGCCAAACCCCACTCACTCCTGAATCACAGAGGAGTAGTCATGTGAAGTGCATGCTGGTATATTTTTCAGTTAAGCACCTCATCTGAGAGCCACACCATGGCTCAACTCAGAGCAAAAGTGAGGAGGGGTTAGCTTATAAAACTTCATTCCCACAATCTAGGATTCACATTGAAGAAGGTAGAATAAAAAAGTGAAGAGGAGAGTGAAGGAAAAAGATGAGAAAAGTCAAGGGACCATGTCTTCTAGACTAGCACTTTTCAATAGAAATATAATGTGAGCCACATGTAGAATTTTAAGTTTTTGATGGCCATGCTTAAAAACTAAAAGAAACAGGTAAATTAACACTAGCATTCTATGTTTTAACTCAATATATTTAAAATATTATAATTTTATCATATCACCAACACAATAATCAGAAATGAAATGTGGTTTTTGTTTGGTTTTGTTTTTGCACCAAGTCTTCAAAATCTGCTATGTGTTTTAGCCTTACACACATCTTACATTGGATTAGCCTCATTTCCATTGCTCAACAGCTGCATGTGGCTAGAGCCTGCCATTTGTATTGGACAGTACAATTTTACATTGATTTTGACCAACATAATTAAGTAATGAGATAACAGTAACAGGCTGTTTC